>JAAMPD010000143.1:0-83319 GCA_025266255.1 Trissolcus basalis
CCTTATTTCTATTTTTTTTTTTTTGTTAAAAAAAATACAACTTATAACTTTGGGGTTTTTGCCATTACTTTGTATGGATACCAAAGTATATTTATGATTTTTTTATTGAAAAATTCATCAATTAGCATGCGTCTTATTGAAAAGTATATGTACGGCGTGCCGTCTATAATCGGCGTACAAGGTCAAAACAGTTAATTTAAAAACAAAAATCGAATGAGATTCGAAAAAAAGATTTTATAGTTCAAGCTTGACATACGAAAAAGTTAAAAAAGTTGATTTTTCATATTTTTACTAACGTTTTGAAAATGAAAAAAATTAAACAAAATTTTCACTTTTTTTCATTATCACTGTAAAAACAAGTGTTTCATTTTGAAACGTTTTGTCGTCGATTTTAAAACATTTTTAGGTGTTTCATAATTTTAACCTATACTTTTAACATAGTGAAACATCAATTAATGACTCAAATTGAGACACCTATTTTTGTTGTGTAGTCGCCATTTTTACATAAATAAACTTTTTCAAAAGTTTAATATGAAAATTATGAAAATAGCCTAACTTTTAGGATAAAATACCGAAAACCTCCATAAGATGTAAATACGATAAATGAGCCTTATATGTTACTCTAACCAAAGAATTTCATGAAAAACACTTTTCAAAGAACGGAAAAATACAATTTATCAGATGGATAATTACACTCCAATAATAATTTAAACAACAAAGAGTGGGGGTGGGAATAGACTGTGATCCCTACATCGAAAATGGTTGCCCGATTAAGGCCACAATCTACTCAAATGTTGAACGAAGTGTGTTTTCTAGATGAATTCCAACAAAATTGCGTTTCAAATTTCAAACCAGCTATGGTCACATGGACGCTACAGGACTAAATCTAGTTCGTGTTAGTAGTGTCAACTAAATACTAGTATATTATTCGAAAAGTGATGATATACAAGTATACCGCTTTCATTCCAGGAAAAATCAATTGATGTAACAATGAACCCAATCTTCACGAACAAAATTATTTAGTTATTCTTCTGGGAATCGGCAGTACATATTGTACCTATAAAATGCAGAGACGTAATGTGGACAAGGCTACTTCTTGGACGCTACTGATAACACCCTGATAGAAGGTTTCAAAGCGGAATTATGAACGCGCTGAATACGAAACGGTCAAAAAAGACGGAAGATAATTCGAAGCGAATTTTAGCGCTTCACTTGAACTATTTTCACTAGAATATAAACTATTTTTACTATAACTAATGTTAAAAAATACCAAAAAAATACTTCAGAAAATGCGTAAGGTATTCATTTTTGTTTCATTATAAAGCGATTATTTTTCATCTGATAGATATCCTAAAGTATAATGTTTACAAAAATGATTCTGAAAGATTGAAGCGGCATTTTTACCCAATTAACATTATTGCCGTCATAAATTGAACAATTGAGTATGCTGATGAAATCTTCTACCATTTTTCATGTCCGGTATATCTTTACAGGCTCTTTTAGTTTTACCTTTATATACTCGCTTTCATATTATAAGCCGTTTTTGAGTACATAATTAAAATTGAGCACTAGAACATTATTTCACCGTAACGCTCAATCCTACCTGAGTTTTCAAGTTGAAAATCAAGTTTTCTTCAGCCAGTCAAATCGGAGACTGACGTGAATTCCATTGCCGATTTATCATAAGTTTTACTATTTTCTACAAAAACATGTTTTAGACATATGTGAAAAGTCTATTGAATTGACAGTCGTGATTTTATATATAATATCAAAATTTAATATGTAAATAGATACATTTAAACGTCTTGAATGACTCTTATGTCATAATTTAATAAAAATCTTTTAGAGTCCTAGAAACAGCTACGAGTATTTTTTAATTTGTAATATGAGTTTTTTTAATGTACATGGTTAGTATGGCAGAATGTATAATCATTTGATTAATCTTTTATCTAATAAAACTGGAATGATAACTCGAAGGAAATACGCGCAAGATGTTTAATCGCTTTATTGATAAACGCGATGTTTTTATAATGTTTTGTAATGTTTATATAGTTATTACAGCGTTCTGAAGAATGTACAGTTTTTGATATCTGAAATATCGTGTTATTAAGCTTTATGAGGATGAACCAATTATAAAAACTGTTGTATAGAAATCCACCGTTTATTTACACATGTTCATCAAGATGATAAGAAATCAAGATCATCTCTTGAAAAAAATCTACAACGGACATTGCGATGTCCGCACTGGTTGTATCTTTTTTACCAGCTGAAATTCGGAGCCATGCACTGGTAGACCGAAGACTACATCCCGATCTCATAGTCGCGCCCATTAACGGTGAATGTGTGGAGCCTGATGATGCCGATGGTTTCCCGGACAGGATAGACTTTTGTACGGACGAAGAAATTCTAACCCGAGACCATCAGTCTGCATTCGCCCACATTTTCACTATAAAACACACCTGACCCTGAGAGGTACAGTCGAGATGATGATGCCATCGCCGAAAGAAAAAAGTGCATATACACCAGAGAAAAAAGTTGTAATATTTTTTTATCACAATTTCTATAATTTTTACCAAACCGTTTCACAATTGGAGAACAGAATCCATTCTTGATAAAAATTGTTAAACTGTTTAGTTGAGAATACCACGAAATTGAAAAAGTTAGATTAAATCTTTAGTCATTATTACAAAATAGTTTTTTAATTTGTACTAAAAAGTTTGATAATTTCTTTTTCAAAGTGATTTCTGTCCTTCACTTACAAAACAGTTTGGAAAAAATTATTACACTTTTCTCTCCGTGCAAAATACGGTCGATCGGGTAACTCAAGTCTCAAAATAGTAAATTTTGGTACTATCATCAGCATAAAGAAACTAAATCAATCAGAATTTCACATCACAACAATGTCTATCGGAAATCCTACGATTTGATAGCGTAAGAAACTTTACGATACATTTGTACAAACTACGATATACATATCGCGAAAAAAAAAAAAAAACTATAATGTCAAATGCAAAAGCAAAATGAATTTTGCATAAAATGTTGTACTTCTCTGTTAAGTTTTTGTAATCGTGAAAGATATGAGGTTATTTATGAAAAGAATAAGTTTCGTACACGCGCAGCGCGCAAGGCTTAATTTCTATACTAAAAAATGTATCGGACTTGTCGCATTTGACCAAAAGAAGATGAAAAGCAGAGTTGAATTTCTCATGGACGCAGTATATGGCGATATTTTAATCGTCCTAAAAGAAAAATAAGATTTCGCGCGTTCATCTCTCATTTATTTTGTGTATCAAAGGCGCTCCGCGTCAGAGATATGTTTACACGAATGTTTACGCCCACTCCAGAGTGAAAAAAATCTGACTCATCTTTCTGCGATTATAAAAGTAAAGAAATGTCTCCACTTTGTTATCTCCGCTCACACGTGTAATATAAGAATAAAATCAGTTTATTGTATTTTGTGTAATCGATTGCATTGATTAAATGTAAAAAAAATTCTAATTATAAAAAATAGCTGCTTTAACGAATGCAAACAGTCTTTTTTTTTAATATTAAAACCGAATAACAAAAACACGAGAACTCGTTTGAAAGCAATTATTCCATTTCGAAACGAGAGTGTAATTGAATGAAGTTCACTCCGAGAATAAAAAATAAATCATGAGTTAATTGCAACGACACATTTCTAAGAATACAACAAAAGATAAGATCAATACTTTCGTGTTTTTACATCGCAGTTGGTATCATACGATATGCATTAAAAGCTTCATCTCTTTTTTGTTCACATTCAATCTTAATTTGTATTAAATTAACAAAAAATGATCGGCGATTAGATTTGATTTGGCTTTCAAAATCTAGATCAGATAATGCTTCAGCGAGTAAAAGTCAAAATAACCACAAATTGACGGAACGAAAGTCATCGTTTGGTATTAATTATTCATTTTAGAATAAAAATGCATTTAAGTTTCTAATTCTTACATGATGATTGGCAAAACTTGTCGAACAGAAAACGCGTATTTGGGAGTTCCCACCAGTGACTTTGAAGACTGAATATCACCGGTTCATTGCACCAACAAATTACCTCCGTAGAAATAAATACCGATGCTAATCGGTTTGGTAGAAGATATATAAGAAGGAAGACAAGGCTTTCGTCAACGTCGTGTCTAACGCAAAACCTTTTGCAAATGAATGACTAAGTACGAGGTCATTGTATGCATTGTTCCGTAACGATTCTGACAGTATAACCATGGCGCGGACGTATCCGATATTTGTGTTAGAATCTTGTTCAAATTGGGCACAATGGTAACAACAATTCCATCAATTTTAAAAGTCATTCATTTTTTTGCATGAAAAATGGAATTTTAAATCAACGTTATTCTATCATGGACATCTTGTGGAATGTTGCACAGTAATGCAAATTCATTATATGTAACTTGTAATTTTGATTTGAAAAAGAGGCTTTTGTTATAAGAATAACGTGGTAATTTTATTCAGACAAACTCGCTTTTTGTATACTATAGAATATATATTTTTTCGTCAAAAAATGAGTTAGATTCTTTTATATACAAAATTAAATTAACGAGATTCAAAACGTTGTTTCGGCATTCATTTTTTAGAAGTTACAAACAAATGAGACTGTATACATGCATATCTATATTTATACATCGAGATATATATGTATATTATATATTTCATTCGTTATATAGTTTTAATTAATTTCTAAGCTATTTGACATTGAAATTGACAGAGAAATCAATAAGTGAAATATCCGAATTTGTTTGCACAGAATTATATACATAAATCCAATACAAACTAATTAAATAAAATATATAAATTGTATATATATCAAGCGTGTTCATTGGAGCGTCCCGTGAGATTGCTATACCCGTACACTGTCTTCGTGTTTTTTTATATCTATATACAGACTTTTTTTAATGAAACTATGAAAATTTGATTTTCCAGATAAAATTGAAATATGACATTTATAGTGTAACAGAAAGTGCAATTGAATCTAAAAAACTGGAAGCAAAAACTTGATATTAAAAACAGTAAAACGAGTATTGTACATTTTTCTCATCCTCAAATTTCTACATTTTAAACTAAAATTGTCATACCATGATATGAATCAGGTATGAATCTTTAACTATAATTTGTTCAACACTAAAATAACCCCTGGCACATTTTCGCGCCACCATCAAAGTTTATGTTCGTTATACGTTGTAAGAAAAACGTGAATCGCATTTTCTTCTGATGTAACTTTATACGAAATTGAGTTTTCCAAATTATCAACCAGTAGCATTATTATAAATAATATAATTGTTATTATTCATAATCAACTTTTATCATAAAATATATCAAATTTTTGTGAATTACACTCGAGCGTTTTCGTGTTAAAAAATGTTATCTTCCACAGTACAAATGATTCATTAATGGACTAGAACATTCAAAAAGTTCAAATGAAGGACAAAAAACAATTAGATGCAATAAAAAAAGGACATTCTAGCTGGAGGCATATAAACTAAAATGTGTTGTATAATTCTATAATAAAAACATTTCAAAACTTAGTATCCAGAGCCACGGTTTGATAGTCATTGTTATTAACATTTCAAAACGTCCTCCCAACTAAATCTTGTGGAGAACAGTCTAAAATGTTATACAAAAATGGTTCCAAAACCGATTTTCACAAATATTTTACTATTTATGCAACGTTCCTTTTAACTAATTATTCATATGCATCCTTCCAAACATTCATGATTAATCCATCTTATTACTTTGATCGACACCAAGTTTTACCAAATTCATACATTACATTTAGCAAGTTGTTATTGTATATAACTATGACAAAATATATATAGAACATTCCGTAATTTCAACGCACGAACGGATTTCAATCAACGCAAGTTTGAGCGTTGTCGGTGAAAAAAGACGACGTGAAAATAAAAAAAATAAAAAAAAACCGCGCGCTCGCAGAGAGCACAATTGGCGCAATCTACAGCGCAGCCTATTTATCCGAGTTGGCCCTAAGGGACGCGTGAACCACGGCTGAAAACAGGGGAAGAGTGAGAAAGCAAAGAAAGGACGAGAGAATAAAAAAAAGGGAAACAGGGCGCTTGGCAAAATAGGGGAGGCGAAAAAGGTTCCCGGCGCACGGAAGAGGGTACACCGCGCGCGCGTCTTAACGACGCTGATGGTTAATCTGCAGTTGGCGCGCGGCGATGCGGGACGGAGGCTAGGAGAGTCGAAAAGCACGAGAGCGAAAGAACCAAACAAGCGAGAAGGAGAGAGAGCGCGCGTAAAAGCGGCATCGCCGCGCGCGGCTCTCCGGAATATTTCAATACCGTCGCTTTCATGAGAGGGGAAGCGCTCCACACCTCGCACACCGCTCTCCTCGTGTTCGAGCACGTCCGCAACGACTGTCGTCATTTACTAAATGCTAATGCCCACCGGGCACATCCCTCTTGCGTGCGTCTTTTTCTAACACACAGAAAAGCGCGAACCCCGAGAGTGAACGGAGACAAGACCACCAGATGCCAAGTTTGATTAAAAAAAAATAATTGACAAAATAGTTGGTGTCAGTGGGAAGATCGAAAGCTCATTGTAACAGAGTCGGTGAATACGGTTTGCATTCAGAAACGCCGCCGAGGCTCGTTGCGCGGTCTTACCGAAATCGCGGCAATTTCCGCGCTGATGCTTCCCATGGAAGACGTGAGTTGAATAAGGACAGAGTTGCCCCTACTCTCGAGTCGTGGCAGCGCCGCTGCCGCTGTTGGGTACGCGGCAATTACGTTATACGGGTTCTCGTCGGCGTTAGTTCAACGAGGGGTTAGAGAGAAAGAGAGAGGGGGCCGGGGGGAGGGGGGAGTGGTGACTAGATGAACGCCGTGGCCTGACGATCGGCGGTTCCGCCCACGGCGGCGCGCGAGGGGGACGCACTCTAGACCGTCCCCGCGTGGCGATTGGTCGGGACGGCGCGCGCCGCTCCAACCGTCGCTCGGGCGCACCCCAGCGGCCAATGAGGGCGCGCCTGCTGCCACTTTTTATTCAAACTTTTACATCGAAGGACGGAGAGGAGCGGCCCCGTCTCTTCTCGTCGACGCGGAGGACATTCTCGTCTCGGAATCCGTCGAGACCGCACGCTCGATCGTCCGTGAGACGTATCCGAAGGGAAACCAGTGGTCTTTTTGGATTAAACCGTGGGAAGCCTTCAAGTGTGTGCCATATCGGATTAGAATCCGTAGTGAGAACAGTGTTGTGTGAGTTAACGGGAATAGAGAGTATCAAGGGACATCGCGCGGAGGTAGCGCGCAGTGTTGCCGGAACTCGAGTCCCGGTTTTGGAAGTGTCGAACAGTTGGCGAGAGACAGGTCGTGAATGACGCGAAAACTTGTGACTAGTGATTGGGAGGGATGCTGAGTGCAAAGCCCTGTTCGTTGGATTGAACGAAAATTGTGTGATCGCGCGGGCAAACTCGCGCTCTGACATTTACTGCGACTATCGACAAACCGACTTGGCAACGCCGCGCGAACACACACAAACAGGGGGAACCGGGGTGGCAGGCAGTCGGCTTTCTTGTCCCGAGGACGGCTCCCCCTCTCGGATTGCGCACGCTCTCCGTTGCTGTAGCATCACCCCGCGCGCCCGTTCGGTCGCTCTCCCGCGCGCGCCCATCCCCGCCACTGGCGCGCTCTCCCCCCACCAGTCAAATCGGGTACGGGTCGGACGAGTCCACCGGGCTTTCGGAGGTAAGATCGGCGGACTTCGTCTCTAGTCGGCCTCGAACCGGAGACTGTATCGGACGCG
The DNA here is from genome assembly GCA_025266255.1 of Trissolcus basalis. Classification (NCBI taxonomy): domain Eukaryota; kingdom Metazoa; phylum Arthropoda; class Insecta; order Hymenoptera; family Scelionidae; genus Trissolcus; species Trissolcus basalis. The sequence continues at coordinate 7,795 of JAAMPD010000143.1, forward strand.
ACTGACGCGCCGCTTGTCTCGCTGAAATTTACCTTCGCCCACGAAAGTTGTGGGACCAATTAACGGGGGCTACAAGGCGCTTGTGACAACTAACTGACTCCTCTCAAGTGGTGTTTGTTGCGCGACGCTCCCTTTGTTGCGAACCAACGCGGACGCACTTACACGGCGTATTGCTCCGCGACGGCCATGTTTGGTGTTTACGGCGCAAGGGGGACTCGCTGACGTCACGGACCGATCTCGCCCGAACGGAACGGCAACGAAAACGCACAAGTTTTCGGGTCCGCGAGAGTTCGTTGGCGCCGGTGCCTACGCGAATGCAAGCCAGCCGACACCGGGCCCAGCTCTAACCGACACTCGAGCGACCCGGTCCAGTGCAAGTCGCCGCTTTTTCCATTTTACCGCCGATGGCACGCACGAGAGCGCGAACCTTGCCTCTACTCGCCGGCCGCACTACTAACCCGACCAAAAGCATTGCCCCGAAATAGCGCCGTCGTCTGTACTTGTGTGTTAACACGTACTACGCTGGCCGTCCCTAATCATTGGCCGCGACGAGAGTCACTGCTAAAAACATCGCTCATGGCCAAATACGTGACACGTGCTTCAATACATTAGTGAATCAATCGACGAGATAACGTGATTTCAATCGTCCTGTATCGCTCGTGCTTCATCACTCATTTAGCACAGCGCTGCATTTTCGCATACAGAACGACGATTCGCAAGTGTTCACACCTATGGATTAAAGTGTCGAGACATTGTTATTGTTTCAACAATATCAACACAAAAGTGGATTTTACCTGGATACTTGAATTCATTCAGCAGTATCAATCATGGAGCTCGGCGACAGAGTTTACGCCGCCGAAAGGATTATGAAAAAACGAGAAAAACGGGTAAGCGACCTAGTACGGCATGTTGCCGTCTGTGGCGCCACCCGACAGAACAAGATTTTGTTTGTGCATCCGAGTCGTTTCTCTTACCCCACCACCCAACCAACTCGCAGCCACTCCATTGCTTCTTTGCCCCTCCTTCTCTGATTTATTCTGAGTGTCGTGCCGTACAACGTATAAACGTTAAATGCCAACGGATGTTGCTGTGCCTTCGTATATACTTGTTAGCAAGAAGTACACTAGAATTCAAGCCCACTTTTTCACAGGGAACAAAGCACAACCAACGAATTTACCGATGAATTTCAAACGATACGCATGCCGCTTGCTACCTATCTGCCTAAGCTTACGAACTACTCTCATTTTATTATGCCTAAAATGTTTCTTACTTTTAGATATACATCAAACTAACAAACAATGCATGTACACTAACACCCAGTAGATATTTAGTGTTTGCAACTAATGTAGGTTTAAGCGAGAAACAATCAACGGATGAAAGACTTCGTGGATTCGACCGTTGCAGTAATTTCAAGGGATAAAGGATCATGTGACCTGGAAACGGAATAGCAGATGCTCCAACTATCACAAAAGGACGGAACACTCCTTATCATAGACGCTTGACATTAGCATAAGCTTCAACAACATTACAGCAGTGCTTGTCTGTGTCTCTGGATTAAACGAATTAATAAATAATCAAAAGACGTCGGGCAAACGAACGCCTGGACTGTAAACGTTTTGGCGCAACGCACAAACGCATGGCCTAAATGGCCCACTGCACGTTACAGTAATTGCATGATGAGTGCTAATTTCGTAATTGATGGATAATGAAGAAACGAGAAAGATGACGTCCATTATTGTCAACAAAGTACTGGAACGGTCATAATTTTGCCCGTTGAGGATTGTTTATGACTAGAACGAACAATTGTATGTCTAAAATGAAACACTGATGTATACTTTTGTGTAAAAGTTTTATCTGATTGTACTTCGTTACAATTAGTCCGATAAGATTCATGCACGTAAGAAATACAAGATTCTCCTTCACTGCATGGCATCTCAAAACTTTGCCAAGTCGAATACTTTTTCTCGCTCGCATACCGAAAACGCCATTCAACTCCATAGAAAGTTTTTACGAGATGGGTTTTGTATATACACTGCATGCCATCTAGGAGGAAATCATTTATTCATCTACCTCGAGCGTGTTGAAAAAGACAAAGTTCTGAATATTTTTGTCTCGAAAAAATGAGTCTTATAGATCAAATGTTGTTGGGGAAAATGTGGAACAGGTGATTCACCTGATGTTGAAATGCTCACTCTCAAAAACGAATCTTTCAACCAGAAACTGTTACAAACATTTCCCTCCAAACGATGTTTGCATTGAAACAAATAAAACGTTTGTTGACACAAAACGAATTCGTGTGAAACAGTAACTACGAAGGATTCATTTTTGTGAGTGCTGCGCACTAAATGAAAGATTTATCTGATCGATTCTCGTTTGTGAACATGCAGCATCGAAAAGAGATTTCGAAACAAGGGTCACTAACTTTCGGTATTCATCTAATGAGTAGCGCAAGTACTTTTTTTTTTTAATTTCCAAGAATTATGGAAATTGCGGCACTTTTTAGATAGTCAATTTTGCTTGAGAACATTTCAATTAAATTGCTGCGCTACTTTTTAAATAAATATTCAACGGTTCGATTTGAATCTCTTTCGTTGGTACAAACTTAAGAAGTCTTTTAAGAGGATTTATTTATACAACTAAATTGTACACTCTGAGTATAGTTTGAAAAACGTATAAAAAAAGTTTTGTTATTCGTAAAAGAAATGAAAATTTTGTTTGTTTTTAATGCGCTCATGGGTCTTTTCTCAATCTTACTTTATCATTTGATAAGAAACTAATATCATTCTATAAAAGGTTTTTTTCTACACGAAAAACCGGAAAATAACCTTTTCTATGCAAAAAGTCTCGTTTGAAATTGGGGTAAGCTTGTCTCCCGGTGTGCTTAAAGACGAAAAAAAAAGTGTGTAGGGGTAAACAATACACGATAAAATGAATGACTTTTTTGTCGCAACAAGTTGCAGCTTTACAATTTTTGCAAACACGATTCCTCAACTCAAAGAAACTTGATACTTTATGAATTCTTCGGATTCTTTCAAGACACGTTTCAGTTTCGAGGAAATGGCAAAAAATGGCACAACCCTCTGGTTATAGTTGCGATCCAACAATTTCGATCGAAACCTGACATTTATAATACCGAGAAGAAGAAACTACGCTAAAAGGGAAGTGCAAAATCTTGCATAAAAAAGTTCATTCATGAGGCGCATTTTCGTATGCTTGGAAACTTCGTTATGCTGTCATTACAGCAAACGATTCAAGCGGACCGACCCGTCGACCTTGTATCCATATAATTTATGCTGCCGTTTTTAAACTGTCGTGCAACGCGTTTTGCCGGCAAAATTGAACTCGCTGGCTCCCAGCCAATAGCGTAAAAATCCAGAATTGACACCACCCGTTTTATCGATCTTGGTACATGCGATGCATCGACAATTTCGTCAACATCGTAAAGTGCATAGACGGATCGATTTTCGAGTGTCTACATTGTCTCTTCTACAAGAATATACACTTTTTTTAATTACTCCTAATTATATGTCTAATCCAAGTTGAAATTTTGACATGTTTTTCTGTCACCGACTTTCTAGTCTTTCGAAAATAGAGTAAAATTACAGAAAAAAAAATAGAGACTGAATTAATTATGTGGTAACGACCGATTGTACTGATAGTTTTCAAATCAGTCGAAAGTTTCAAAGTTGAATCATGGCGATACGAATCCCACTATGCAAGCAGACATCGGTTGAAACAAGGGTCACACGATTGTATCTGTAGTTCTGTGTCACGAAACTATGATGCTGGTAGATGCATTTTTGTTACGAACGAACGATAGAAGTACTCGTCTTGAAATTCAGCTCGCTATGTAGATTACCGATTGTCTATGACTCCGAATGAGAACTACAATCCTCCCCTTTTCTAAAAGATAATCAAAATGAATCTTGTTCTGTTGAGTGAAATAATTGTAAAATTAAATTTGTTTCAACATTATTGTATATTAAACGACTGTTCAATTTTTTTTTTGTTACAGGGCAAAGTTGAATATTTTGTCAAATGGAAAGGCTGGAGTAAAAAGTAAGTATAATTAATTTGCTTTTATTTTTGGTTCAACCAAAGTATTTAAAAAAAATGATCAATTAAGTGCCAATAAAAATTACCATAAAATTTCGTTGTAATACCGAAAGAATAACTTGTAACCAATTCACTAAACGCTACATCATCCGATCCCATAAAAATTAACAAGACGTTTTATTAGCGTACAATGTCGTGAATTATGTCTAACACATGTAAGAGGACTACTAGTTTTGAGCAACTATGAGGGGTTACCATGTGTTTAACTTTTTTTTTACTTCACATTATGACCTAACGGTACTTTCTCTTTTTCTACCAATTATCTCATTATTGTATAGGACCCTAAACTCATGATTTCTGACAGGCGTAAACGTTTTAAAAAATACCCATCTACTTACGACTTTTCGTTCCAAATTCGTCATTACTGCGGAGGCTGTTAAAAAATGGAAACGAAAAATCATAAACCAAATTTATTGCTCGGTGATCATAATTTATCGACAATATAGCCAATGTTATGTAAAAATGTATGACGAAAAAGATTATGTACCATTTTCTTCATAAACCGGAAAATGTTTGTTCCCAATGTCTTTTCAAATCATTTGATTTATACAATTTGTTCATTCACAAATGAAAAGAAAGAACACTTTTCTTTCCATGAAACCACATTATTTTTTGGGATAAAATTCCGAGGGAAAGATTTAAATCACTATTTTCCAGGTATTGTGAATTCATTTTGAATTTAAAGACCCCAAGGAATCGTTTGAATGAAACATTCGAGTCTTGATTAAAGGACAATTTTAAAACTTGCGCCTCTCCCATTCACGCGATTATTGGAAGGATTGATTTCAATTAAATTTTTAATTAAATTTTCAATTAAAAATCATATGCAATATTCAAATCCGACTTGTTTTTTGGTGACCAAAATGTCACGAAGTAATCGCGTGAAAGTATTATGGAAATTTTCGGTTGGCTTTAAATATAATATTGAAGGAGTTCGATGAATATTCCAAGACCCTCAAAAACTAACAAAAATGTTGCATCAAATTGAACGAGCACCAATGATTATACATGATTACAAATAAAATCAATTATACTCGTTGCACCAGTTGAATGATAAATATTCATTGAGTTGTCCCATTTATTCATTCAGATTCCTTTTTTCTTTACCCCATTCGTCAAACTTGTTTTTTTTAAACGTGAATTTCTATTTTCAGATACAACACATGGGAACCAGAAGAAAATATTTTGGACGTCAGGTTAATAGAGTTGTATGAGGAGAGTCAAAAAGGAAGTGATGGGGTTACAAGGAGGCCCAGACGAAGGGACACCAGATACAACGTGAGTTGAATCTATTAGTCTTCTTTTAACACTGTCGACTTTCAAACTCTATCCCACATCTTGTTTAAATTCAAAAACGATCATTCAAAATACAAGTTTTCAAATTTTTTCGTATTTTTCTGATTGACTAAAATTTTCTCATTCATATTAGTGAATTTGTAAAATGACATTTGGTATAGAGAATTTGTAATTAAACAAATACGATTTGGTTTAACAGGAGCAAGTCCTTGCGAATCTGGTGGTGGAAGAGGAACCAGGCGGAGATGAAAGAGTTGGAGAAGACAGTCAAGACGAGTCAACGGAAAAGTCTTCCAGGCTAAACAGTGTGGGGAACGATGAAGACACCCGGCAGAGTTCCCTGGACGGACACGAGTCTCCGATTCCACCGGACCTCGCGACTCCGAATTTTGTCGACTCTGACACAGACAGCAGCGTGGACATCCCCCTCCTTCCCAGAGAGCCGGCCGGAACGAAAAGAAAAGCCGAGGTGTTGAGCAAAGAGTCGGGCAAAATTGGAGTCACCATAACCACAAGCAGTCCTACAAACGGGATCGGCAACTTGTCACCCAACAAAATTCCCAGGCTACTGCCACTCAAAGGCAACTCGGCTTCTTATCATGTGAGCATAATATTTCATTACACTACTTACAGATTCTTCATTTGTAAGAGGATTAGCGCTCCAGTTACCGACGAGTTATGAAATATAAAAAAAGTATCATTATAGACTTATATTAACGTTATCTATTTGCACTTTCATTAACTGAGTAATGTTACAACATTCAGAAAGAAAACTTCAGAAAAGATAGCAAAAAGTTCAAATTAGCAGTTGCAAAGACAGTTATTTGAGTAAAGTAAAAAATGGTTTGATTTGTTTGTTGAATTGTTTATAAAAATGTGATAATTGTGTTTGCAGAACCACAAACCAAATGGAAAAAGGCCTTCGTCGTCGAGTCTGAAGTCAACTCCTGAAGAGCCAGCTCCAGCTGTACCAATGACCCCTGCGCCAGCGGCGCAAGAAAAGAAGCGAGCAGAAGCAGACGTTCCCCATGGACCTCCACCATCGTTACCTCGCGCGCCGCCAACATCGATCTCGTCGGAGATCGACACACCCCTGGAACAGCCGACGAAAAAGAGGCTCCTGGAACAGAAGGAAAAACAAACCGCGATCACAGAGACGAACGGTCACAAGTCTCCGAACCCGACAGACTCCTACACGAACAACAATAGGATACTACCTCTAGTGGTCAACGGCCACCATAGTCACAACAGCAGCAGCAGCGGCAACAACAACAATAATAACAACACCTTAACAAACAACAACATCACGAATCTGAACAACAACGCGCCCAGCAAGCAGACGGAGATCATCAAACCTGATATCTACGTCCCTCTGCTGAGTCCGGGGACAGACTACTGGCACGCGCGAAACCCCGTGGCTGATCAGGTTTTCATCACCGACGTTACTGTGAATCTAAAAACGGTGACCATCAGGGAGTGCAAGACTGAAAAAGGATTCTTTCGCGAGAGAGACCCCAAGAGCGACGTTTACTAAGGGAGAAAGAAAACCCGAAAAATTGGCACAAATGAATTAAAAAGGCTGCCGAAAATGACCAAACTGAGATCGAACAATGAGGTTTTGTTTTTTCATAAACCACCGACGGGTGATATAGAGAGAGAATCGGATGTTTCCTATGTTTGTATAACGAACGACAGAGAGTTTGAAACTGGTTGCCGTTTCTTGGTGAAGAATTGGCCGTAACAAAGGGCTTTATGTAACAGTAATGATTAATCGTTAATTATTATTGCAGTTTTTGAAAACTTTTCTTTGTTAATCATTGATGAAGCACTGATTTTTTCTTAGATTAAATTATAGTTTTGTTTTGTTTGTTAAGTTTGCACAGTTGAATGTTTTGAGAAATGCCGAATCCTGTCGACGCGGCATGCGCACTGCACGTGAAACAAACGTGGTTGAGTATTTATTTGTACGTTTTATGTACGCGATTACAAGTTTCTTGATGAGGTATGACTGTTCGGAAGCCCAACAGGTTCATGTATGTATATACACGCGTATAAATGTTTATCAGATAATTGTATATATATAAATTATTTTCACACGAAGCAATTTTAGCAAGACACACCTGTGTATTTCAATTCGATTGCTTTTTTCGGAAACCGATTTGGGAAGCGTCTTATCGAATGCGTGTTGGATTAAAATTCATGACTGAGCTGAAATGCGCAAGTGTTTCTATGAGTATTGAAACTCGTCATAGTTTCCACGTTTTTTCATTCCTTTATGTATGTTCCTGAATTGAACCCTCGGCTTCATGATTTCGGAACAAAGACGCATGTAGAAACTCAATGATATGTATTAATGCAAAAGGTGCCCGCCGAAAATGAAAAGCAAAAAATCACACGTTATCATCAAATTTGTGAGATCATCCAATCAGTCTTGTCATTTTTATTTTTTGCGCTTGAACTTTTGTGATATGTTTTAATTTAATACATTTTAAGATTGTCTGAATGTGACCGGACTTCTCACACGAGACAAAAAACACTATTTTATTCAACATTTTTTGAGACTGCAAAATTGGAGGACAATTTTTAATTTATTGATTGCGAAAATGGATAGTCGTTTATTTTTCATACAATTTTGAGATGCATATCACTTTTTTGAAATTATTTTTTGAACTAAGAGGAATGAAATTTATAGTCAAATTACTGAAGTTTGAACAATTGAATGAAACTTCCTTAATAACATAATTACATCAGCTGAATTGTCAAATCATTGGAATCTACATGTTCTAAACAATGTACATAGCATTATGTGATACTAACGCAAATGAATTTTACTATATTTTAAGTAGTGGACATGACAAACCAAAAATGAGCTAGTAAATGCGTCCAATAACGCATGTTTCTGTAAAGAGAACATTTCTTTGAACAAACAAAAACAAAATCACTGAAAAGTATGTCAATTTTCAGTGTGTCAATTGAAAATTCGTGACATCCAGATGAAAATTATGTCATTTCGTTTTCATACCAAAAAAATGTTCCTTTTTTAATGTAAAACCGGATCATTAATTGAAACGCATTTAAATTGCACTTTTATATTTTAAAACAAATTGTACATTAATATTTATTTAATCAAAGTCTTTCGATTCAATTTTATTTATTGCCTTTTATTTATTTGACAAATCTGTGTTGAGAAACTTTCATACGTATAGAAACCAAAAAAATTAAGAAAATTGTTATCATTTGTATATGCAGACAATGATTTTTTTTATTGTTTTACAATATGAAACTAAGTTTTATGCGCGAAAGAGATCTTTTGATTAATAATTGTATTTTGTGTACATGAATTGTTATGAGAAACTGTTTAGTGAACGAAATTGTATAAATGTACATAGCCGCAAATTCATTTTGCGTAACCGGCGATACGTTAGCGTCATAAAAGTAGAAGACTTTTTGTTGTACGAATTTTGTAAATAAAACAAAGTAATTTAAGTTGTATATCATGTATACCGAGACAAAAATCTTTCCTAGGTTTAGATTTTGAGGATAGACTGTATGCGTACCTTCAATATTGTTTCTGTACTTATAGTCTGTCAATCTCTACATATATTAATCATGAAGCGATAATAACGCAACTGCTAGCAGGTATATACGATATGTGAACCCCGGTAGAACCAAATTCAACAGTAATTTTAGTTCTGTCTGGTACAGATTCCTTATATTTCAATAAAATCTTTACTCAATAAAAATACATGCGATTTTATTCAACTCGTCCCTTTACATTATTTTTATAACCGATTAAATTAACGAAATTAAAAAGCACAAAGTTTTGTTATAAATCATTCATTTTATTCATTTATTTCTCTTTAAATACATATGGCATAGTGAAAACATATTTAAACTAAATTGCAAACGAAGAACTCGTCAATTTGAGTTAGCTTACACGTCAATTCATAATTTCCGTAGCATAAATATTTTAGATTTTATATATCACATATGCTGTTTAGGCGGATTCTTATTCAAGTTTAACGATATCTTAAAATCTCAATGTATTGAAAAAAATACAATTTATCAAACAAAAAAAATTATTTTGTTAATTTTTCTTTTAACAACCAACGATTTTATAGGATCAAAAAGTATAACGTTACATTTTATTGACGCACAACAGAGTCACAATTGTAAGTGATAAATACAATGTGATTATATACTCAGTTTGTGCAAAATTGTAACAGCACACGCAACTATAAAACCTACACTTTAATCGGTGATTCTGTATTAACATACAAAACTATGTAAAATCTATATAATAATAATAATATGGGGTAACTAAAAAAACTATGATTTTTAAATTAGTACAAAAAATGTATGCAGATCTTGTGTAACTAAATTTATGCAGAACGGAGATGTAATTGTGTTCGTTGACATAGATCAATTTCGTTGATGGCTACAATATCTTTTATTTCTCATAAAGATGAACTTGCGCATAGCACTAAATTGAAGTACATGTATGTATAACGCACTGCGTTTGCCGCATTTCCAAACGAACTGGTCTTTAACGATAAACAATGAAAAATGTATTTTTATGGTGAACCCTTCTTAATTCTTAAAGAACATTAAAAACTGCAAGCGGAAGTTATATTCAAATGAGCTTTTCGTTATTGAAACGAAAGGACATTTTGTACAAATTTACGTCAGTGCTGAAATCAGACACAGGCTTGACGGAAGAGGACGAATTTCTGTGTTCATTGAATACTTTCCCTGGCAGGTATAATGTTGCTGATTGTTGTATTTATTTAAACTTCGTATCCACGTCTGTGCTTGTTCTTGATCGAATTAGCAAGACACAGAGAGAAAATAACGCCGAACAGCTGAAACCAAAAACATTTGACATCAATACCAAAGATTGTTACAGTTCCATTTTCTTTCTTTCATTTCATTTCTCATCCATTTAACTGTTATTTTTTAACATTTTAACGTTTTATTCAACGTACCTCAGCAGCTCCAAGACAAATGGCTGCAATTCCAATGTAGTTTCCGTACTTATGAATAGCATCATTCAATGCCGCACCACATCCGGTATTGTAGACTTTGTCCGTAGGTATGGTGCACTTGTTATCATTGGTTTTGCCGCAGCAACTTCCAGGAACGTAGTTGTATTTGACAAGGTACTGATCAGGTCCGTTGACACCGCAGCAATGGGCCTACAAAACAAACATTCAAAATGAACCAACAAATCAATATGATTTTGACTTATACTTCTTTCATTAGATCAAATCAAATCAAATCAAATCTTCTAATTTATTTTATATTTATTATATTACAAAGTTCAAAATTTACCCAAGTTTGCACGTCGTCAAGAATTGTCTTGCTGGCTTTATTCTCTTCATACTTATCAAAGAAATTTTGCAGTTGCTTTCCTATAGACTGTTCGTTGATGTCTTTAACGTTCACAATAAGGTAGACGGCGACGGCAACTTGTACGACAAGGAGCGTGAGTAGGAAAATGGCATACTGAAAACGAAACATTTTGAAATGTTAATTTCATTAATTGCAATAATTGAAGAACGTTGCTTGGAGGAAAAAGTTACCGTGATAGACATCCAGTGACTTTCACGAATGGCTCCGCAACATCCAAGGAAGGCGATGATGAAAATAATGCTGCCAACGACAATCAAAGTCCACGATGAATTTTGAATGAATGCCATATCAATTCCTTCCATCGGTGGCAGGATGTTCTTCATCCCGAGCGCTGCTATCGAGACGATGGCAACGCCGGACAGCTGAAACACGCAAATTATTTTGTCCATGTCAAATCCAGTTTTTAATGTTTGCAAGTCAGCTTTCGTTTGACTCTGATAAAAGTATTGTTAACGAACTGAACTCAATTGTTCAAAGTTTTATTTTCACATAGATAGTAGGTTTTTGAACTTCGCTGATACATGAGGGCACCAATAGGTCTTGTAAACATAGGTATCGGTCAGAAAAATTGTTCTCTGATGCAACCAACGAAATCGCTACTACTTTTTTTACAACTTTTTACATCTTATGAATGTTCGTGAAATTTATCCACTGTGCGCTCGGTTGGTATCTGAGAGTACAAAAACGTAAGTAAACTTTGCATAGATCTATTTTTACCTCGATCATTTCATCGCCATAAAAGTGTTTGAGAGAAGTTAAACATTATAATTTTAGTTAGATAGGGGGGATAAAAATCGAACGGTCAATTTTCATTTTTTCCACTTGATGCTTTGTTTGGGTTTTGAAAGTGGTACAATTGTACGAGTTTACGTGAAATTGATGTAATAAAAATTGAGGCTCATCAAACCACTTGTGTTCCCATTTCAGGCTGTAACTTCGACGGAATGTATGAACGTCAGACTTTTTTTTTTTTTGTTGTGTGTAACACAAATAATAAAAGCTCCACATCGCGGAGCGTACATAATTAATGCCGAAAGTTCGAAGATGTTACTGAACTTTGGATACGACTTTTCATTGTTAACAATTCATCAGTATCGACACAATTTTGTACGACAATGTACGACTATTAAATTCTTTTCAATCAACGAAAGTTACCTCACTCGTGTAACTCGTAGACCAACATTGGAAACATGATGATTTTCGAGAACATTGATTCAAATGTTTCAACTCACCGAGACAATGAAATTGAATATAAAAAGCGTCCATTTCATGCAATAGTCGCAATCGTCCATTGTGATTCCAATAAATTGGTCCCTGTCGAATACAAACGACTGGCTAATAAATTTTTCTTCCTTGAGGAAATATTCGTTGCGTTTTTCAATTGTTCAAATAAAAATTATCGCCTTCTGATGATTTTACAAGTCTTCATTTCTTATCGCTCATTTGATTACCGAGAATTATTATTCCTCCTTTTTTTCTAAGATAATCTTTTGCCAGAACAATTTTAATTTATTTTCAATGTTCTGATTAGAGAATCGTCAATTGTTCAAATTGAATATCAAACTTAACAATTAATCAATTTGTTTTTTTTTTTTTTGCGTCTTTATTTTATCGCCAAGGCTCATTGAAAACGTTTCATCAAGTACAATTTATAAGTAGGTTATCATTTCAAAATTTATATAAAAAATATAAAATAATAAAAAAAAACATCAGAGTTAATTAATTTTTATTCCGAAATTACGAAATCGCACATCCCATCTACGTTTTACACCGACTTAAAAAAAGTAATTAAGATAAGTTACAAAACAATAATTTGAATACTGACATGAAATTACAAAATAATAATAAAATCCACACACTTCAATGATAAACTCCACTCCCCAGATTTAGATTTTCGACAATATCAGACTAAATTTAGAATTTTTTTATGAGGTAACCTCATTTTTTTCATGAAACTGTAAGATTACTCGGAAGCATTAAGATTATTCGAAGCTTCGGATGCGGGCTCAATTCTGCATGGCAAAAAATTGTTATAACTCAAATAATGTATGTATCTCGTAGAATATCTCTCAATGCCAACTTCCAATTCAATTGAACAATTTCCGAATTAAGTCAAACCACGTATTTGTAAGACCATTTTGAAAAGCACGCGAATGACAAACGTAAGAGAGAACAATTCCCAGTGAATCATCTCGTGATTTGGTATTCGGTATCCGTGTACACATTTTTACTAATACCTTTACGAAACATTTATCTTCAACATTTTCACTATTTTTATTTTCCAATTAATTATTAACAAATTTGAATTATCATCAAAATGTGACCACCCCTTTTGCGAAAATTGAATAGAAAAATGAACAATTGAAAGACGCAATTTGATCACTTTGGGTTTTACCGAACCAAACAGGAAAAAACGAAAGTTGCACAAGTACTGAAGCACCGATGGGTGTTGCTTAGTTAATAACGTCTAGTGTGACTGATGTTATCGACTGAAAAGTTTTCTCATCCCACCCACCACTGCCAAAAACGTTTGGGGAATTTGCTCAGCCAGCTCATTAAGTTAGAAACGTGTATTGTCGTCACGGTGAGGTGTAAACCGGCTATGCGTAATCATTATACATAGTACTACACTGATACCGTCCACCGAAAGTCACCAATCATAGAAGACCAGCTTATCAATGAGGGGAACGCGTGTAAACTTTTCGATATTTTCAACGTTGATTGATGTAGCCGACAAAAAAATGTTTTCAACCATTTCTTCTTTCCCCTGTTTTTTTTTCTCTTCCTCTTTTTTCATCAGAATTAATATTACAACATTGAAATGAACAGATGTTTATAAACGATCAATAAATGAACTGGTAAAAAATTTTTTGTTATTTCATTATGAAAATTAATTGTTTCGACAGTTAATACAGTTGTTAATTAAATTCATGGGCGTAATTGTTGAAATCTATTAATTGGGATTGGAGGGAGAAAGAATATAATTCGTATAAAAATGTAGTAAACGAAATTAGTTCGATGCTAACATTAACGAGTTGTGTAAACTTAGATCCCGGTCGATGACTTAGAAGAATATACTTGGAGTGATCTAAACAATAAACTTTGTATCCTAAAAATAAAAGTTATTATGTTTGAATGGGGAGTATCCATCATCCAACAGTAAACCTTCAAACGAGTTAGTACCTAACTCAATTGCTTTGACAATAATTTCGTTCTCAAACGATAGCAAGATGTAAACAATTTATTTTTACATTCAACTTTTTTATTAAAAATCAATTTTACGGTTCCATTTCATTCGTCTTGTATTTGTTTTAATATTTTTTTTTTTTTTTTTTTTTTTTAAAACCCAATCATCACTTTCATAACAAAAACATCTCGTTGCAATAATCTGATTCGTAAATGATAAAATTAAACTAATGACAGTCCCCATCGGGATCATTCGGAAGAAAGAAAAAAGAGAAACAATTGAAACAAACAATGAAGAAATAATCAATACAAATGACATGTGATTGCAGTGCTGATTCTACGAGTATTCATTCTGACATCAATATTACACCTTATAATGTGATCAAAATGAAAATCAAGTTACAAAGTAATTGAATTTCACCATCCCGAAAGTGACATGACGTGATTTATTAAAATTCGGTACTGTTAATTTTACAAAACGAAACGTCACAATTAAAGTGTCATTACGGAATCCAATTATCGTGACGGTTAAAGAGAGAAATTTATGTACATTTTAATTTGATATTTTTGGCGGTGAAATAAAAAAAAATGGCGCGTGACATTGCAAACTAATTCGCTTTCCTCGGCTTCAATTGACGCGAAGACATTCTTTGTGCCGAATTTAATAGCTCGGCATATTTCCCATAGAAATTTCAATTAAGACTGGCCTTTCGCACTCGGAACGTCTTCCATTTCGTTAAAAAGCGCGTTTTTCAATAATTAATTCCCTCTTGATGAAGAAATAACGACTGGCCTCAGAATGATCGCGTTTCGCAGCAAATGGCACGAAAAAATGCTAGATATTGTAGATTATAAAGTTAGCAAAAAACCACGCCTAGCGTATTCCAGCGAGCGGCCGAGGTCGACGAGTGGCCGTTTCAAAAGATCCTTGGTTCTGCTTACTCATCAGCACGGAAGATATGTCAACGACAAAAATGTTCTTCCACCGTGCAATTAAACTTGAGACCTGTTACGATTTATTTATGTAACGTGTATAATTGAAAAAATATAAGACCTATTGAAAATAAATAAAAGCATTAATTATTCATCGGGTCACCCGTAACTCTGCAGGGGACAAATTGTGATCTTTCGTAACGTTGCAAACAAGCTGTTTACACGGTAACGAGCACAGCTACAAACTTGTAACCGATTATGTGACTAACGGTGAATCATAATTTTAATCAAAAAAATGTACAGTAATTCGTTTAGTTTTAAAGCTATATATCTTATCGGTTTGTGACTCATCGATTGTTGTTAACACGGTTCAAAAGTGTATTCCTAACGTGTGTGATTGTAGAGGTCTTTATATTGCAACGAAAGTTTAATAAACCTGCTTTTGTTTACATTGACGAAATGTGTTAAAATTACATAATCTAGAATTGATACCGTAATATATATAAATATATATATAAACTAAATCTGAAAATTCGATAAGAATTCAAACAACAGTTTGTTCAAATGTTTGTGCATTGAGTCATGGAAATAAATTTAATCATTACAATTAGCGCGATAACAATAACGAGACGGAAAAAATGGGAACCGTAAAATGTGTTTGATTCAATTGTTTCAATTTCAACTTGACCCTAATGTTCTAAATCATTCGGTTCTAAAACCCATTATTTAGTGCTTCAAAAACAATGCCTTTGACCTTGCAATGACAATTAACACTGATTAAGAAATTTTTTAATGCATCTTATTTTTTATTATTGTTATCATTATTGCTGTTTGTTTTTTTTTCTTTTACGCAAAACGTTTCCGCCTGATTTCAGACTTCTGAGTTGTTTTTGTTCAAGGAAATATGAAATTTCTACTCGATATTGTACTTTTGCGTAGTGATTCATCAACAATAAATTATGACATCATTATTTTTTTTATATCTAGACTGGACTCGAATTGTTCGAATGTTAAAAAATGTTGAAGTAAAATAATACAATTACTACGTTTTTAATTTCACAAATTAATTTACTATTTTTATATCGATCGTTATTTATAAATCTTTTTTTTAAGTGATAAACCATTTTGTTTATTAGTAAGAATATCAAATAAAAATAAGTACATTTTGATATGAATTTTTGAGCTAGTAACAAATTTTCCGTCGTTCCACTTTTAATTCATTACTTTTAAATATTGTTTTTCAACGAGCGTTGTTTTCAGTTATTAACAACAAAAAAAAATCAATATGAATCATTTAAGATGCGAATAAAACATTTTTCACTGGTGTGCAATAATGAAGCTAAACTATAAATAATGATATTTAATTCATCTTCAATGTTATAGAGTTGAAAACGCTATTTGATGAGTGCGATGACATTGTATCGATCCTGTATTGATTATTGTGATTTGCGTACAGAAATACAGAAAGTATCTGTTTATCATTTAGAAAGAAGATATCCAAAACACGAAAAACTCGTTGTGCAACAAAAAAGAAGAAAAAGAACAAAAATACAAAAAAAAAAAATGTTAACAAGTTGCTGCGACTGAAAAGGAAACCAATTGTTTAACAATTTTGCTGGGTCGTTATTTTCGCACAAGTTGGCAGCCATTTTGCGGCAATTAATTCTTATTTATAGCTCTGGAAAAGACGCGCTTTCCGGTAACATCTTAAATGCGCGGCTCCTGGAACGTATTGCGTGTTTTGTGCAAACAAACGTTACCGAGCGAGTGGATGAAAAATGTTGCTGTTTTTGCAATCACAAGGGAAACCAAATTTGTACGACGGTGATTGCAACGACGTAAGAGACACGTAATCTTGGGAGATGAAAAAAAAGTATAGCGCGATTGATCGATGGACGCCCAACAAAGAAAGTTGTTGATCGGGTGTGTGTACCGTGGCCTAAACTAAATTGCAATTTAAGTGGTACGAATTTATTATAAAACATCCGAGCGCACTAGTGGACAAAGAAAAGTTATAAGCTGGCTATATCCAACGACTTGATAGGCCCGAAACAAGAGCAAGTTGGCGGAACCTACTTTGCGTAGAATCGTTTTTCTGCGAACCCAACCGCTCTGTTGTTATTTTGATCCCGAAACACGCAAAAGTCCGATAAAATTGTACTTACCGCCACGACGAAGTTGAAAAAGAAGAGAAAGTACTTGATACATTGTATTCCGCAACTCATTTTCACGGTTTTGGGTTGTTACGCCGAGTTCAAAAAAACAAGATCGTGAAAAAGACGTCGACACTTGCGACGGTGCATCCGTAACTGGCCGCTGTATAGTATCGTGTATCGTGGCTTCGTTGCGCTTGGTTTGGGAAAGGACGCTCAGCGGCTCAACAGGTTATGACACGAGATGCGCGCGCAAACCAAAAGCCAAGAGAGCGCGCGCTGTCCGTTCGAGCGCCTCGGCCGGTACCGGCAATCCGATACACAAACCTCTTCGTATCGATTGAGATCGTGATGCCTATTGTTGGCTTTTTGCTTTCACCCAATGACGCATTATGTGTTTATGCGAGGGATCACGCGATCAAGCGCCAGCCACTGTACTCCTTGGACAATCATTAAAACTTAATTTAATCAACTTGCCGACACACTGTGCGATCAATTAAGTTGTAACTTTCGTGTCCATCTGATGATTCATCCTAATGAACAACGTTTTTCCATTTTCATATGACAAATAAAATAACTCGAATCATTGAACAGAATTTTGAAATATGTCAAGTTAGTTATAGGAACATTTTTTTTGAAATTTAGAGATAAATTAAATTTACAAATTGTACGGCTGCCAAACACACAAAAAACTACAAAAATGAAAATAAAAACAAGTACTTATTTTTCTTTTGTTTGTTTGTCTTTTTTTTTTTTTTTTTTTTTTTTTTTTGTAACAAAACATATTATTAAAGGAAGAATTTTTGTTTTAAATGACTAACTTTGATTAAAATGTCATATTTCGTCAGTTTCCATTGATTAAATTAGTTAATTATGATCTGTAGAAATGTTGATATAGGATCTTCGAACTGTTTAGACAACTGATATTTTCTCACAATATATATCAGTCGAAAACGTTATGAAATTCAAAGAAACAAATACCTCTTGTTGATTTTCATACGATATAGTAAATGAAAACTAGATTAAGAAATGTGAACGGTTGAAAAAATGAGCAATGAAAGATGTCATTAAAAGATGATCCAAATAGCACCGAGAAAGAGATTCATACGATACTAAAGTTGTGATTTTATAAGAACGTTTGTAAATTGACTGACTAAGATAAAAATCTCATCGTCCGTCCTATTTGAGCGAAATATAAAGCGTGAAACAAAAGGTGCATCAATGATGACTATTCGCGTCTATCTACGACGAACTATTATTAGCATATATGTCATATTATTCCGTTTCGTCACTTAATGTACATGTTTGACCTGTATTCCTTTTTCCAAAAAAAATGATACAATTCATGTATCCATAAAAAAATCTTATTTCAAAATAAAGTTAATCAAAAAGATATATAAAAATGACACGTTGTTAAAATTTTTCAATTATTTCATTTCATAATGTGTCAAAAGTTATAAATTTTTAAAAGTTCATTGAGTTATAAAGAAATGTGAATGATTTGTAAAACGAATAATCTGCTTGCATTTATTATTGATTAAAATCAATTAAGAATCTTTTTCAGAATTTTATCAGCGCCACAAAACCGCTCATTCAAGGAAACAATCAGTAAACATGAATGCGGCAGTAACTTTTATCAAATCATGATGCATATCCAATTCACAAAGTCATTGTACGTTAAAAATCCTGGATCAGCAAATCGATATCGTTTCAATTATTAAATAGCGAGATTAATTACTATTATACTATTAGTCGCAAAATGTTTTATCGCACCCGTCATATCTTTTTTCCGTTTTTTAAACCGCGTCCAAGTGTATGTATTATATTCTAAGGATAAAAGATATACTTCATATAAATACCGTGAGACTTGAGAGCCGAACATCAGTTCATCAATTTTTGTCCGATTAAATTATTCAGAATGTTTCTTATAGTTTCTGTGTTGTTAATCCCTTGTATTACGTTTGCAAACGGTGAGTTTAAATTAACCCTTTAAGAGCTGCCATAAAACGAAGTTCCAAAAAGAAGTTGAATCTTTCAGAAACATCGGTCAATTAATTTTAATTCAAGTCAAATAAAAACAAAATTTATTCATTGATTCACAATTGATAATCTTTATTTAAAAAAAGCTTTATATAAGTGAATTTTTTTGTTTAAGGAGAAAATTATTTGTTAAATTTTACAATTTTATAAAATAAAGTTTGCGATAATTTTACCGTTTGAACTTGTTGAAGTGTCGAAAAGAAGAATATTTTCTTCAATCGAGCATCTTATTTATAGGAAACCCTTTGCCAAAGATCGTTGGGGGCTTCATTGCACCTGACGGAGCATATCCTCACCAAGTGTCTTTACGTTTGTTCAACAACGCGAGCGGCAGTCATTTTTGCGGCGGTTCAATAATCGGACCAAGATGCGTGCTCACAGCAGCTCACTGTTTAGCATGGTAAAAACATTGAAAATAAGTCATGCAGATATGTACGACTTGAAATATGTGCAGTTTCTCCAAATCAAAATATTATTTAAACAATTAAAATTATTACTTAATTTAAAATTTGATATATTATTATTAAATCAAACAATTATGCTAATCAAAAGGTATTCTTAAATTTAAGGATGAATCCATCAAATATTAGAGTAGTAGTAGGAACCAACCGACTAAACGAAACTGGACAACAGTACGAAGTTCTCAACACATCTTTCCACAAAGGTTTTGATTTTAACAAACTGCAAAATGACGTCGGAGTTGTGGTTTTGAAAAAGAAAATTACATTCAATAAGAAAGTTCAGCCTATAAAAATCTTGACCAGAAACATCACCGAATCGAATATCACTGCTACTTTGTCCGGATGGGGAACTCTAAAGGTATAAATCTCTATCTGAAAAAGAACGCAAAAATTGAATGAGGCTTATAATATCAAACATTTTATATTAATAATGATTTTTATTGCTTCAACAGTTGGGTGGACAGTTACCCAATCAACTTCAGCACATAAATCTTACAGTCATTGGACGAAATGAATGTAAAAAAGAGCAGAACAAAGTTACGGAATCTCACATTTGTACTTTGACAAAAACTGGCGAAGGAGCGTGTCATGTAAGTATACAAAAATAAATCTCAAGTTGTGTATCGGTCTGGGGCACGATTGTTAATTTGTTTTTCTACCTTCAGGGCGACTCTGGAAGCGCGCTGACCTACAAGAATAAACAGATCGGGATCGTTTCATTTGGCACACCTTGTGCGCGAGGAAAACCGGATGTTTTCACGCGGGTATCTGAGTTCACAAAATGGATAGAAGACCAGTGCACAAAATTACAAAAGACATAATAAAAACTATTTAAAAACAATGGTTACTGTGTTGTTGTTCTTACAGTAATGTCGGTATGAGTATTTTCAAGTTTTCCTTGAAACGTTTTGAATAGTTGCAAAAATAGTTGTACAAAAGTTCGTCAAGATATAAAAAAAATGACGAGATTCGCTGAGAACAATGGAAAAGTTATGTGATATGATATACTTGTACATTGGTATTAGCGCTATCACAGCTAGTTTGAGCATCGTTTTGTCTGACTTCTGATGTTGCAGATGTATAGGCTGCCTTTATCTCACGGATTCTTCTTTCCAGAAATCTAACTCGGAGTACATTCATCGGAATCAAAATACCCATCTAAAAATAACACCAACTATTAACTTTATAAATAAGATCCATCAACTTGATTTTTTGTTTTGTTTTTGTCTTTTTTTTAAGGGGTAAACAATTTTGTTAAACAAACTATGTGTCTAGTTTGTACCTCATATATAATCAGCCCCATCAATACAAGGATGAGTTTCAACAGAACAGATTTGGCATAATTCAGTGCTTCAAATGCGCAACCGTGAATGGCGACCTGAGTCTTATTAATCTCTCCATAAGTATCGTTAGAACAGCTTACCGGGAAATCAGAGAGATTAAAAAGTGCGTAATCTGCAACTCCAAAGACTCCGCAGCAGTTCAACTAAGATAGATAAGACGTAATCAGTTGCATATACCGTCCTAGATTTCTTTTTCTTATACCATGCAATAACTTTCAACAAAATGTCAGCTGCATATTTACATCCTCGTAAGTTTGGTTCCAAAAAGCCGAGTATCCCGGGTCCACTAGGCTTTTTCTAAAATTCACCAGTACCTCTCTTGGTGGTTCGGTAACCTGTGTGTATCTAACTATCGACCATATTTCGATGGCAGTTGAGATACAGAGTATTGTTCCAACGTAAATTATAAGCTGCGAAACAAAAGAAAGAATAGTTTTTGAAATTGACACCAAATGTGATGAAATCATTCGGCTTTTGCTTACCATGTATATCTGACACCTATTGGAATAATTGATGAATTTGTAGCTATAATAACTCAAGAGGAATGTTATTATTCCTATAATTATCACTGATACCGGTGGACCGTAAACATCTTCCGGTCCCAACTGTCCATAAGTGTTTAACTGAACGAGAAATTTAATTGCCAGTGCACTCAATGTCAGTCCCAAAACCTAAAACAAAAATAGAAACAGAGATTATATTTCGCGAATTTTTTAAATTGTATTTAAGTTGTATGTCATCTGAATGATTAAGGGAAAAATTGTTTAAACAAAGAAAGTCTGTCTTACACCAAGAACAAAATCGTTACACCAAAGCACAACATATTTTTGACAATCCCACGGCCTTGCCATTTCAAAGTTATTTATAAAATCTGCACCGCATTCAAAACTCGGCGAACGTCACGGGGATACGAAGTGTGTTAAACGAAAAATATTTGGATTATAAACACAATTAACATTATCGTCGTGAATTAGTTAGAAAATAAAGAAATGCGTGTTATTTCAAGCGCGTTCGAGCTTGCACTGAGCTACGTTCGGACGGAGTGAACGACCCGGCTTGCGATGATCCATCAAACTTGCCAAAAAGTGCAGCTTCGGCATTACATCACGTCTCAGCTCCGCGTTTGATTCTTTTTATTTCGATTTGTCAATTAATTATAACACGGCCAAAAACAACAATTGGAACTTTTTGCAGCTATGTTCGTGTGTACGAGCGAGTATATACCTATATACTCAAATACTCCCCTACGATTGACTTTTGTTCCGATTCTTTGTTTGATTAATTGACACTTTCAAGACTTTTTTAGTGGAAGAAAATAAAATGTCCCTATTTTTTTTAAATGAAAAAGAATGAATTTTATCAATGGAACTCTATTCAATTCAAAATTGAGTTTAGAATATAAATTTTATAAAGCGAGTGAAATTGTTCAATTATAAACTAATCTTTTTTTTTTGTTTAATTACGAGAGAGGAGATAATTTCTGTAAAAATTAATAAACATTCGCAAGTCATAACGATGAATTTGATTTCGATTTGTTTGTATTTTTGTAACCGTCAGAGTTATCGTTGCTTCTCGAAGGATATCATTTGTCTTTATTTTATATTCAATAGTACTCGGCGAAATTATCATACTTTTTATAGTGAATTAATTGCGCGCGCAAATGTAAACAACAGAATCGCTGAATTTCGTTCACGTCAGAACTTCCGAAACAAAGCTTGCCAGTCAAAAAGTTGAAAAATAATCCGCCCACGAAGAAACGACACAAGAAACGTGGAAATTAAAATGTAAATTAATTGAACGATTGAATTTAAACGATCGGGTGTTTGAAAAAATGTCGTTGGTGTATTCAGAATGCCAAGCAGCGCGCGTAGCATCGAGCGCAGTGCCGTCAACCTGCGAACGCAAAATGTTGTACATAATTCGTAAGTGTTCGTAAGCACCTCACACCACAAACAACACGTCCGATCACTCTGATCACGCCAAGTGAAAAAAAAGTCGAGGAAATGGCATCTGGCAGTGTCTTGTGAAACACGTTGACAGTGAAGACCAAAAAATCTGTCAGCAACGAGCCCTGTGCGGGGAAACGTGACATTGTTGTGCGAGGCGCGCTGCTCCTTAACCTCTTGCGAGAAGTTGCGCGATCGGTCAGGTTAGTTGTTGGCCGAGGTAGCCCTCGCACTCGTCTTGAACCGACGACACGCGAGTTGACCACACGTGACAGCGCGACGTCGTCGAGTAGGTGATATTCCGTCGTGAGACGCCGAGTTACATGTGATTGACAAAGAATGGCTGGTGTGTTTGACATCGAACTCCAGGACGAGGACACAGTGCACCAAAAAGAGTCCGATGACGAGATCATCGACGAGCACCCGGTAAATATTCCCAGCCAGGTGACGGGCAAACTTTGCGCCCGATTGTTGGCCTGTCATCAGCGTGACAATCCTGCCATGGATTTTGTTGTCACACAATGCTCGAATATCCCTGATTCATCGTCGGGCGTTTTGCGTTTCTACGTCTTTGTGTTTTCGAATTGACTACGTTACTCGAACCCACTTCATGAATTCAATCATTTTTACACGCTTTTCGTAACATTTTTGATTGTTACGTTGCGTTTTACACGCACTCGTTTTTCTGTTCACCCTTAAGGTCATTTGTTTATACTTTTTGTGTATACAAATTGAACTTATCACGACACCAAAACATTTCAATCATTTTATTGCCTTTCAATGATGATTACAATTTTTCATTTAATTCGACGTGCTTTTATTGTCAATGAAAATTTTATCATTTTTTTTCCACTTTGACAAAGTAAAACAGATTACATGAAAATAAACAAAACGACACGTGTCAAACGAGTTGAGTAGAAAAAAAAAGAACGGAAAAAATTGTTTGATTATATTTGTTTGGATGTAAACATTGAAGTAATATACAATCGAATTGAGCAACAATTAATTTGATTTTTCCTCTTTTTTTTCTTCTTTTTCTAGGATGATTATGACAGCGAGCAGAGTGTGCATTCCATGCTTGAGTGAGTATCGTTACTAACGGTATAAAATTCCAGAATATAAGTATAAATAAATAAATGAGATAAAGTTTTATCTCGAGCCGCAGTTGCACTAATATCGTTTATATTTTTTTTTCTTCGCGACCACCACGGGGGGAATAAATCAGCAAATTTTTTTCTGAAAAAGACGTTGTCGAAGCCAATGCATCGGTGTCTTTTGGTGCTCGCTATTAGTGTCTTGTATCTATATTAATAACAAGTAGGTCACCTAAATGTGTGCAATGAAAATATATAGCCAAATGAATTGCATTTATTAATTACGATTAGCAACTGGTTTTTGTAACAGCAACCAAACGTCCGAACTCAATATTGAAGCAATATTTTTTTTTACTCTCCGCGATTATGTTCGAATCAGCATATCTAATCTTATCGTAGCTGGCACGGTCGATTCTGCAAAAATTTTCTGTAATGAAAAAGAAATAAGTTCAAATGTCACGCGTGATTCCAATTTGAAATTGAATTTTTGGCAGTTGGCTAATTGTTTGTTTGGTTGATTTTTAGGTCGGAAAATGTCGAGAGGGTGCAGCTTTCTGAGCAGACGGTGAATCCTGGCCAGGAGAAAACGGGCCCAAAGGACTTCGAACTATGCAAGATCCTTGGGGAAGGCGGATATGGAAAAGTTTTTCAAGTACGAAAATTATCCGGCAAAGATAAAGGCAGCATTTTTGCGATGAAAGTAAGTTGCGAATTGCGCAGGCGAGTTAGAAAAAAGAGCATTACGGATTCAATGATGACTGTTACTATTTGATAGGTGTTGCGTAAAGCGTCCATCATTCGAAACCAAAAAGATACGGCTCACACAAAAGCGGAGAGGAATATCCTTGAAGCTGTAAAAGTAAGTTGGACACCATTGTTTGGAAAAATTTATAGTCATCTCAAAATGATTACTTTATCGGTCGTTATCTTCATTTTATAACAAATTTTTTATGTTCATCTTTATTTCAGCATCCATTCATAGTTGATCTAATGTACGCTTTCCAGACCGGTGGAAAGTTGTATTTAATTTTGGAATATCTCTGTGGAGGAGAACTCTTCACCTATTTGGATAGAGAAGGAATCTTCTTAGAAGACACAGCTTGGTAATTCGTTTAATTCATGTATTTTCAGTTTAAAAAATGACCCTCGTGCAATCACGATTGAAATGTAATATTTTCCTTCTTTCAGCTTCTACTTGTCGGAAATCATTTTAGCTCTGCAACATTTACACAACCAAGGAATTATCTATAGGTAATTAATTCTTAGATAATCATGAACATTGCAAAAAAAGTTGTAAGTCACTCTCCATGAATCAAACTCGACATTCATATTTTCTGTATTTATTTTACAGAGATTTGAAGCCAGAAAATATTTTGCTCGATGGCGAAGGTCACGTGAAGCTGACTGACTTTGGCCTTTGTAAAGAGCATATCCAAGATGGAACCGTAACCCACACGTTTTGTGGAACAATCGAATACATGTGAGCATGCTGGAGATTGAAACAAAAAAACTTGATTTACATATTTCTTTTTCTCATTTTTTTTGTCCACAGGGCCCCTGAAATTTTGACTAGGAAAGGTCATGGAAAGGCCGTGGATTGGTGGAGTTTGGGAGCCTTGATGTATGACATGCTCACGGGAACGGTAATTGACGCATTTTAGCTAACGATCATAAATCAACCGGCGCATCGTTATAATTCTTTTTCGTCTTTGTTTTACTTCATTATACTGCACATCGGAATTATCGATGAATAATTTATCATTACACGAGCGTGCTTCGAAGGTCAAACGCATTAGATAAGCGCTTACATTAGAGAAACGTCGTTACGTTTCTATTTTCAAATTCATAAGTGAAAATTATTCAGAAAGGTGTAAATTTTTTTGATTTCCGATGGATCATTTTCATTTTGCAGCCACCTTTTGCCGGCTCGGACAGAAAGAAAACGATTGATAAAATTTTGAAGGGGAAATTAATTTTGCCTGCGTACTTGACACCTGATGCGAGAGACCTTATCCGGAAATTACTAAAGGTTTGTTTATCTCAAGACTGTGTAATTTGTGAACTTCTAAGAAATTGAGCAGTTTGTTTTATAATTATTGCTTTTCTATGCAGAGACAAGTTGTACAGAGATTAGGTTCTGGTTCTGGAGATGCAGATGAAATCACAAAACACAATTTCTTCAAGCACATAAATTGGAAGGATGTTATTTCTCGCAAACTCGAACCTCCATTCAAACCCTCATTGGTAAAATTGAAAATCAAGATATTTTCAATAATGCAAACTTTTTTGAATTGCATTGTGATTTTATTTTATTTTCTCTAATGCAGAAAAGTGCCGATGATACTTCACAATTCGACGAACAGTTCACCACATCCATCCCTGTGGATTCACCTGTTGAAAGTACATTGAGCGAATCAGCTAATATGATATTTCAGGTATACGTTTGTTAAAAAAACACTTTGTACTTGTATCTTATCTATTGAATATGAGAATTCGGTTTGAAGTGCACCTTGCGAACGTCGGTGTTTATACTATCCTTCAATGATTACACTGAAAGTTCAATATATCATTAATTAAACAATACAACTTTCTGTTCTCAGTCTTTTTTTTTCAATGAATTGATATATCATTCGAATCAGAAGTCATGTTATCAGTTCATAATTATAATTGATTAAGTTTTAAATCTTGTAAATTTCCGAAACAAAGATAATAATGAATGATAATTGATATGAATGAATGAGTAAATTTACAAATGTCATGGTGTTTTCAGGGATTCACGTACGTAGCTCCAAGCGTTTTAGATGAGATGTACACACAGCCAAAAATAGTAAGTGGACGAAGTCCACGTCGCAGCTATTTAAACAGCGGTCATGGCAGCGGTTTCCATGGGTTCTCACCGCGAACACCGGATTCGCACCTCCGATCGTCGCATTTCCCAATGTCAAATCCGCAGCAACCTCAGATGCCGCAGCAGCAGCAACACAGGTAAGTAACTTCAGTTTGATCAAAATAAAAAAAACGAAAATACGACAACACGTAATAAACTTTGAGTTACTGTGTTAAAAACACTTACGTATTCATAATTTTTAAAATTGTTTAGGAATTTTTAGGTCCTGAACTAAACTTCTGAACTTCTGTTGCTTCTCCGGTTTTGATATTGGAAAAATATGCAGTGGAATCGCATTCCTGCAGAACTCATCATAGTATTTTTGCCATATAACAAAAAATGATAAAAACTGGTTTTATCTCTATCTTAAAATAAAAATGATGGAAAACAGTTCTAAAGCAGCCTATGACACTTCACAGACTGCTGTATAAAGCAGTCCTGATGCGAAAAAACTTGTCGTGCCAAATCGCGACAAGTATTCTGTCACTTATTTATTTTAATAGAATATGAGACATTTTTAAAAATATCAAAATACGGAATGAGGAATAGGAAAATGTTTGTGTAAAGTCTAAAAATTCTTAACAAATTTAAAAATGTGAAAAGTTGTCTTAGTTGAGGGTAGTATATCATGACAATTGTAGGCATCGTCCAATGGGGTACAGCAGCATGGACGACACCGAGATGATGGACGTCGGACAGATGCCGGTATAATGCTCGCAAAACTAGCTTACAAACAGTTGCTGGCTTTCCATGACAGCACGGAATCCGGCAGGATTGGAAAACCTAGCAGCTGACTAGCTAATTCACTGTCATAAGCCGCATTAGTGATTGCCACAGTCACCGGGTGTCGCGTCAGCCCTGCACCAAGAGCGTGTTCACGACAATAGTCTCAAAAGGGCCTACCAGAGCGATCCGAGACACCAGTAGAAGTCCCCTGTTTGCAGTTGGCGATTCGACATTATCTTTGATTCTTTTTTTTGCGGGCGAAAACAATATTTACAGTGTAATAACGTGTGTAAGTTTATATCAAGAAAGCCTCTAGGGTACACACAATTTTATAGCAATGATGTTTTTTTCTTTGATTCTCTGATGTTGCTGTCGAGGCTTTCTTTCTTACAACCTTGTTTATGTTTGATCATGTATTGACCGAATCTATGAATTTGTTCTTAATGGTTCTAACCTTCTTTTCATTTCCATTTCAACGAAATTCTTTGTGAATACAGTTTTTATTTAAATAGATAACTTTTGTTTCCTTCGTCGTGTTTGTATGAGGGCTTGAGAATAGTTACTCGACGTTAGAACCAACGTGTTTCGTTAGAATGTGGCAATTGTAAAATTGTGTGTTTTGCGCTAACGGTAACAATAATTTTGCTGCCATCTATACCGGACTTTGAAAAAAAAATTAAATTTAATATATTATAGTAAAAGTAGCGTATTATCAGTGTGTCAAGTGCATTCAATTATGTCCAGTTTAATTTCACAGCGTTATGCAGATGATTGTTTTCATGTTTTAAGACTAAGTCTTGTTAATTAGGGTACTTCTACGACTTGTCGTTGCGTCTAAAAATTCTGATTTGATTGATCTTACACATACAGAACAAATTCGTAAAAGTTTTCAAACAACAAAATAACTTCTTTATTATTTTGAAAATTGCTTAATATAATTAAATATAATTTGTTAAAAATACAAAACCGTAATAAATATCAATTTGTAAGAGATTTAAAAGTTGTCCGATAACATAATCATGAACTTTTTTTTCAACCCAGATACTGAATAAAAGTTGTGTTCAATCGAAAGTTAATCCTATTTGAATGAATAATTTTATCTTGAAATCTCAACTCTATTTTTCCATTGAAATGTGTTCCGTTCGTTTAAAGAGAAAGGACTTGTACTTTGTTATCAAAAAAACAGACGGATATTTGATGTGTAAAAGAGTCAAATCGATACATGATAATTGGGGATTCCTACTATAATTTCAGTTCAATGTATATATCACATTACATTAAAAAAACTATCCATTTTGTATGGTCCTGAAAATAATCGCAGTGAAATGGCATTATTTTCATTGATATTTTGTCATTTCTCTAAAACAAACATCGCACGCGGCGCCACTTAAATTTTTGAATCTTACAATAAAAAATAGTTTTGATATTCAAATTACAATGTTGAGTAGGATTATCGTCACAAAAGGCAGAAGAACAATTAAATATAAATATTTCAACATGTAGTGTCTTTTGGAAGATAAAACTTGAAAACGATCTGGTGAGTGGCGCCGCAGTAGTTGCAGGTCTAGGTGCACACAGACACACATTCGTGAAACAAACAATTTGGACAGTCAGCGCTATTAGCAGGGCAGGCTGCGATAGATAAAACGAAATAAGACAATATTACGCGGTTTCAGACAGTCCCAACGTTGATGACAAATTTTTCAGAACAAATTTCTGCTGGTTAGACAACAGTTGTTCTCCTTTATACATATATAAATATATATTTAAATGAATTAAAAAATGATGCAAAAAGCCTGTAAATAGATGAATATAACGAACTTGTAATGTAAAAAAAAGTCATGCCATTTCACGTGTCAAAAGTTTGTTCCAAAATTATTGTAACAGGAGATAACGGTACCGATCGATATTTTTACTCGCGATTATAAATCATTGAACAAAAAAAAAGAAAAAAAATTAAAACGTAATTCAGACGAATATGACAATTTGAGTTGAAAGTCGCTTGTTCGTTCGATGCAAAGTTGATAGTTCAATACGCTAAGCATTTTTATAGTCGCATATTATAAATGAATATAGCATTGATGTTGCGTTTTTGCAAGCTGTGGATTTTGAAAGGCGAACCTTTACAAGGTTCAAGCCTGAATACAAATTTTCAAATTCAATTTCAACAATTGAAATTTTAATCATGTAACTAATTGTTCAGATCGAAAAAATGTTGGCTGCCAATAATAAAGTATAATAATTGAATGTTTAAGTTTAAATTCGTAATAAGATAAATAAAGTCGAACGATCTCCAAAATTGTACAACGTTATTATAACACGAACGTCATTTTGGTTTTGCATTCGACTTGGAAACGGCAGCAGGCAAAGATTTGATTTGCTACACAGCTTCTGACTTTGCATTAACATTTTTACATCTCTTTAAGAATTAAGATTTGTTGTGTCTGCAGAATGTAATGCACGAATAATATTAGTGTGAAACTGGAAATTCGTGATTTAATTTTGTAGAAAATGGAAAAGACAAACAATTCTACGAGTTTAGGTACTCGGTATCGCAAACTGCCCACGTGTTCATAGTCAAATATGCAATATTCTTGCGGAGATAAAAATTCAAACAAATTGAGTAACACTGAGAAACTGTAACTGTGCAGATTTCAAACGATACCAGTTAAGGATATTCCTTGGCCTCATCGAATATGCACAGAATTGAATGAAAATAATTTTCATTTAATGTTGTGCATTTTTTTGATGCGACAAGGAAATATCCTTAATATTTGAATACCTTCAATTTGCATTCAACACACGTTTTGGATAACTTTTTGATTCGTAAATTGGAGTAAAGATTTTGTCACCACCTGCTTTCTTTAAAGATAAATTATCAAGCAATCGTGTACAATTCCAACGAAATTTTCGGTTTAACAAACATTTGTATATAGTTTGACATCATCTTTACGCCACTATAATTTTCAGATGTAATTTGAGCAACATTCACTGCATTTCATCAACGTGACAAACAATTTTCAAGTGCCTGTTTTTGCTACATTTTGTTCTCCATGTAAAAGCAATAAAAACGAAATTAAACCCAAAATGTTGCTTAAACTACTCGAAAACTATTACATATTTAGGAAAACTTAAAAATTGCTACATCCAAGAATTCTTTACTCTCAAGTAAATTAAGAATGAGCAGAAATAATATAAAATAATAGCTAGGATAATTCTTTTGTTTAACTTTAAAGGATATTCTTATCGATGGTCTTTGTATAATTGATAAATAATTGAATAGCGTTATAACATTTTTGTGATTAAACGTACACGGTCGTGACATATATTTACTTTGAACACTTTTTTTTAAACTTGTATTTTCAAATGTGGCATTGAAATATTTAATAAACAGCATGGACATTTGTTGAAACATTGTTTTGTTGAACTGATGAAAATTGATCATTGTAATTTGATCAAACGTTTCATGACTTTTTACTTCTAAAATATTCTCTTGAATAAATCTTATGTAATAATTCCTTCTCATGCATAGGCAAAGCAATACATATAGTATAACAATTACTGTGTTAACAATATGTTACTATTATTATATATTCGAAGTAATATAACTTGTCCTTTAAAAATGTTCTTTTATTGAACCCTTTACCTTTTCTTGCTACGAAAATTTACTTTCTTTATGACAGATAAAATAAAATGTCTTTTTATGTAGGATTGGGGAATGATAAATTCTATGGTTACAGAGATGTTTAATATATTTGCGATACAAATGTAACTGTATTACAAAAAATAACATTCTAATAAACATAACTATAATGCTCAGTCAGTACAAAATCCTAATCGATTTAATAATAACTTATGATTGCAACGTATATACATTCAATGATGTACAATTTTTTATATTAACAGTTCCTTAAGTTCATCATTCTAACAAGAAAAGTGAAGCATTAAACAAGAAATCGTACAATCGTTGTGAAGTAAATTATGTGTGTTCCTTCACAGAGAACGGAAGAGATGCATTTCGTTTAAAAATGCATTACTATCAACGCGACTTGAATCTTTTATCATCTCTATGATGCCTTCTTTCATCCTCAGAGTCGCTGCTTCTTCGTTTTCTGCTCTCATGACGATATTCACTTTTCTCTCTCGACTCATACCTGTTCCTACGACTGCTTTCATCTCTTACTTTATTCTCCTTACTCCTGTCATCTCTGAATTGGGAGTTTGTTCTTCTGCTATCTTTACTCCTATCATCACGGTCTCTTTCCGACCTAGACTTACGTTCGTCTTTTGATTTATGATTTTCGTTTTTGATTTTCCTACTTTTTTCATCTTCAGAATCTGAATTCTTGTGATGTTTCTTTTTCTTACTCCTTTTGTATTTTGACCCTTCCGAATCATCTGAATCACTATTGCTGGACGAACTGTCGCTGCATTTTGAAGACTTTTTCTTCTCTTTTTTTGATTTCTTTTTCTTTTTCTCCAGTTTACAGAGTTTTCTACGAAAATAAAATAATATTAGAAACCTCTCATTCATAATTTATGTTGCATAGTTAACTATATACTTACTTGAGTAATTTCTTTTTCTCTTTTTTAGTAAGATTTTTCAAAAAGGAAATCTCTGGATTTTGTTCGTCGTCTGACAACAACAAATCACTGTTATGTGGAATTTGTAAATGTTGTTGAGCCTCCAAAGCTGACCTGAAACAATCAACTAAGCATTAGTATTCATTACACCAACAGTAATTGTAATTATACAAAAGAGACCGTAAAATTGTCTTACTTTTTTAATCCTAATCCGTCTTCTCTCATTTGCTGGACTAAAGTCATAGCGTCTGGTGCAGGAGGGGCTGGTTCACTGCTATTACTGGCCATAACCACACTTACTGCTTGACTATACAAAGGACACTCTTTGTCTGTAATGAAAAGCCACTTATAATACCATGCTTTGTAATACAAAACATTTGATAATCCTTAGATTAAATATCGGTGTTTACCTGTGTTTATATGACCCCACTTGTGACACTTAATACATCTAACATTCCTCACTTGAATTCCAAAAGGTTGATCTCGAATTTCACTGTCTCCTTTACAATAACTCTCGCGGGGCGCGTTGTATTTTCTTTGCCACTCAAATCTGTATTCTGGCTCGTTGTCTTCCTTTTCTCTTTCCTTCTTTGCTCCTGGTGGAGGCTCATACATAAAATTCACGCTCAACTTGTCTTTGCTCTCTTTACTCAGTAAAGCTCTAAAAAATTTTTTCAGTTAGTTTCAAATATTTAATTTTGTTTCAAATATAAAACTACATTTTCTTTTCTTTCTATTTTTCTTTTAATTTTTCAATTCAATTTAATAATCTTGGTTGTTGCTTTTTAATTTGATGAATTAAAGAAATGATTGTTTGATGTTTCTCAAGAGAAATATTAGTTTGAAAAATACGTCAAAAGATGCATAACATAACCTCAAAATACATACTTGTTGTTGTGTAAATCCTGCTCCTTTTCGTACTGTACTCTCAGTTCCTCTTGTTTCTTTTTGTAAGCATCAGCTTGCTGCTCTGCCATCCACACCTGAAAACAACTTTTTGTTATAACAAAATCCTACTAAGCAAGGCACTACAACTTAATCGATGTCTCAAACTCACCCTCTTCAGATTGTCCCTTGAAGCAGGGTGAAAGAATTTTTTGCACATGTAATTGTTGAATCCCTTCCCCATGGTGTTTCGATTTAGTGCGCACTAGACGACACAAATTGTAACTCAAATTATCACAAATGTCAAAACTGTCACGAGCAATAATGGCTGCTGTAAACTCGCCACTGAAGGAGTGAAAAATGTCGAATACTTTTCACCTACAGCGCTGTCTATTTATGACTCAAAAAATTTTACAGTGCAAGAGCGCTTTTATACACTGAGTCATTCAAATTTGGCTACGTAGTTGCGCGTTCGGCCGGTAGGTGGCGCTAACTATCGTCGAAGAGGTAGGAATCTGTTTTTACAAGGAAACAAGAATAGATTACTTGTAGTTTTTCTGAATATAATGTGATAAAGAATTAAATAATCGAGTAACAATCAGTAGACCATTGTTGAAATGAAATTTTTCATTATAAACAAACAATCGAATAATCATGAGTAACATAACCTTTGCGACCAGTTCGTATGGTCACGTGACTTTTAACAAGTCTGTTCTTGCGTTTTACGATTGGTCCAAAGTTATCACTTTTTCGCTGGAAACTGGTACAATTTAGCGCCAATAAGGAGAAAAAGAGGAAGAACAAAGCCATCACGTGACTTAATCAAAAGTTTAGATTTTATTTCATTCGTAAAGCGTCTAACATGCTTTAACAAGAAAAAAATTATATTACATAGCCTAAGGTTGGAAAAAATAACCGCCATATAACAGAAAAAAACACGAAAACATGAAGATTGAAATAAACAATCAACTTTCAGGTATCTATTTAATCAATTGATAGCGGAATTTATATTTTCATGTAGGATTGGACAAATGAAAAAAGTAGATGTAATTAAAAAGAACAAAAAATGTTGATATAATAAGAAAAATGGATGAGAAAATGGATTAAAATTAAAGAAGCCAAAATGAGTTCAAAGAAAAGTGACCTTTTCTGTACCCACCCACAAGGTCATATAAAAAATAGATCAAAGACAAAAACAATTATAAAAAAAGGTAATGACAAAATTAGTAAAAATCGTGAGATTTCAAAACAAATGTCACTGTTAATTTGTCATGTATTTAAGGAACAAAACAATACAATATTTCTTGGGAAGTATAAAAATTATCGTATTCTAATTAATATGAATATGACTAGTCTGTGTTAAGTGACTCCCCGTAATCACACATGTTAAAATTAGCTTTTGCTTCCTGATAAACTTCAACCCACGCTTATTATACTTCCGGTTGAATAGTAGCGAGATTGATTTCCATATTTTTCGATCTATACATTTGGTTTTTATAATAAAAAAGACAAACAAAAAGCTTGGAAAGAAATATATAAAAATATTTATTTGTTATTTTTGTACAAAGGTGTGTGTAAAAATATAACAAAGGCTAACCACCTATCGGTATCCTATTTCTGGGACGCACAAGAATTGCCATTCACTTACGACAAGATTTCATTCGAGCTTTTTTTAATTCGAACAAATTAATTATCCTTTGCCCATGTAAATTTGCACAATGCGGTAGACACAATGCTGGTCACATTGTGTTTAGACTAACGACAACATATGGCCGATTAACTGATACAATGAATAGTTATGTCGCCGACTGTTCATAAGTCAAATTCAATTTCTATCGTCGTAGGAAAGCATAAAAAATGTCGAGTTAATCAGTGAGGACGAAGTTTAAACAGCAAAAAAAAAACTCCTTGAGAGTGAATGTTTGAACGAGTTTCAACTTTATCAAAATTGAATAAAAAGATGAACCGTTCTATCAGAGCGAGCATCCTGAACGAGGACTATTATATCGGTTTGGCCTAAATAGTCGTAACGTTTTGAGGTTGTTTGTCGTTTCCTTCGACGCCTACGCTAATTAAAAAAAAGTCACGCTTCCATACACAAAAACATGAAAAATTAAACAAAATTCCCGATAACGCGCAATCAGGGCTTGCATCATTACAAAACGTATGGCTGAGATAAGGCCGAAAAAATGGTCTTCCTTTTCTTTTTGCTTGTTTCGTAACGTCGCTGCAAACGACATATGAAATTTATAAGATAGTATAACGAGAGTCAAAGGAAGAAAATTCCCCTTCAAATGATTATCGTTTAATGGCGCGTAATTACTTCATGTTGACATCATACAAAAACGTCCGCTTTACACAGAGTTGTAACTTTGACAAATGAATGTCTCTCGCGCGTTTTCTTTTGTCCCTTCTAATTAAATTTCTCTCTCCGATACTGCAAAGTTAACATTAAGTAACATTTTTTTAATTTTTATTTCACTCCCGGTGTTTCATATAAAGAAAATCCCCCTTTTGTTTCAGCTTTAATTATCATCACGACATTAATTGAAATTTATTTTTAGGTGTACACAAGTTGGCTGGATATGTGCCGGCAAACACAACATCCTTGCACAAAGCTCCGGCAACGATACATCAACAAATCCAACGGCGTAAATACACTAGCTGCAATTAGCACTTAGACGAGCGCCGCGTCTAGGACCAGATTCAATTTCAGCTGAATAATCCTCGAAACGTATGACTAGCAGTTTGATACCGCAGTCATAAATGCGCTTTGGCCTATTAATCATCGCGCTGAGCCTTTTGTTAATTATGTGACGACGTTGTGATGTATAAATAATACAAATGTCTGCACATCTCGGGCTGCGAAAATTCGAATGCCATGCCTACGATTGATGGACAGCTCTGGTTTAATTTGGAAGAGCAAAACATGAACAAACAAAATGAGAGGAATTTAAATAAAATGATGAAGATGAAAAAATGGCGAAGAAGAAGGAGGAAGAAAAGGATTAGACTTTGATGGGATTGAAAATTGAATGATGAAGGTACGTAGAGCTCTATGAGTTTAACAATTATGAGAAAAAATTGTAATGAGATATGACCTCGTGTAATGCAAGGTTACAGTTTTCAGGTAGCCAGTCGTAAAAAAAATGTTGAGTGGAGTATTTTGGTGCGGCTTAATGGTGCGGTGATTGCGGCGATGGTGCGGCGTGGGGTTGATAAAGGACGCTCGGGTATTTGACGAGGGCGTGCGGCACCATGAATGAAAGACCGAAACATCCCGACCCCACCACTTAAGAAGATAGTGTGCTCTCCCTCTTGACTCTCCAGGCCTCGGGATTCGGGAGGTTTTCTCTGCATCTTTCGGTCAGTTTGTCGCGGTTTGTCGCGTGCGTGACAACCTGTGGTGCTTTTACCTCCAGTGCGATTTCTCTGTCCACTGAGTGACGTCCAGGATACAAACTTTTTGACCATCGACGTTCAGGATAAACCCTTTCCTTCATCATGCACCGGCGATCGATTCGGTAAGTTCAGTATTTTATCTTAGAATGATTGCAAAAATGTATGATCATTCATATTTCAAATCGAAATATTTTAAGAAAACCATTGAAAAAATATATTTTCAAAAATTTAGAAAATGTATTTTTCGCTGATAGGTGTTTTGTAGTTGAACTCACCGGTTGGTCTACAAATGTAGGATAATATTTGCGTTATGTGCTTAGGTAAGGGATCGGGTTGCTTTAACTAAGCACTTTTTAATCAGCCTACTGAAAATAGGCTGACCGATGCAATCTGTTTGAGTCAATGAGTTCACTTCGAACAAACAATTGTGACAATAATCATTTGGACACCAAGACGGAAATTGTAATTCAAAACCGAATCCAAAATTGACGTCAATGTCATGAAGATAATATCGTGAGAGACACGAGGCGGGAGGAAAAAACAAAACGAATCAAAAATTGAAACGGAAATAAACATTGTGAATTTACTTCAAGCGGAAGGATTTTTTTTTATTCTATAAACTGCATTCTGATGTATTGATGACTTTTCAATACCAATACAATGGCATCGATCAATCATGCTGGCTGCATGATTTTTTGACAGGCCGTTGTGCACAGTAAATTAACTGGCGAAAACTCGTTGAAGCAACCAGCCACTGCCTCCAATTCATTATGATTGTGACACGCAAACGTGAATGAAGTTTAGCGCGATAATCCAAAAGTGGCCGTCCATTGAGAAAACTCTGTATCTCGATTGTTCGCTTCACAATTTCAGATTGCCCGCGCGAACCTCGAGTTTGCCATGCGAAAAATGTCGATGAGACAATCCGAATCTCTCTGATACACAGAATTCGACTGTTATTCATGAGTGAAAAAATTTAGCTGATGCATTTCAGTTTCATTTTTTTTTTCGTCAAATCAGCACTTTGGAAACTTTATTTAATGAGGTCAAGCGTTCAGGAAGGTAATTAAATTCTGCAGTTTTTTTTTTTCAAACGTACACTTTTTGATAGATTGCCACAGACAAAGAAGAATGAAAGAATGGTTTCCTCCTTCTTGACTTTGTTCTTAAATTAAAACAAATAATTGAACATGAAATTTGAATGGACAGTATTTTGTTTCCTCAGTAATTTTTTCTTTTGGTTTTTTTAATCAGCGAGTGTTTTTGATGGTAACAATTTTATCATGAGAAGCGAAAGGATAAAAGCACTTGTACAAATCTATAAAGAAGAACTATAGGAACAGTGAAAAGGCGGGTACCAGGAGCCCTTGTTAATATACTCGGTCCATGATATTTCATCGTTTTGCTATGTCAACTTCATATGTAAATTCAAAGCTAGCTTTTACGTTATGGCGTGCGCAATTTTCTCCGTTAAATATTAATTTAATGAATGATGGCAATGCAACGACTAGTCGAAAACTAACGCCAAAACAGCTTTTGCAAAATTTTCGTTTTTGCCAGTAATATATATATATTTTTTTTGGTTTTTCAATTCATTTCCGTTCAAATGAAACCAGCAGGACGATGTGATATATTTTTTCATACATTTTTACTCACAAGTATTTGGGATGAAATTGGGAATGAATTTTCGAAAATATTTCTACGGAGTAATTGAGTGTGATTAGGTTGTTGCTAAAGGACCGCAGGCTCAGAGTTTGGTCCCGAAGCAGCCTCCTGTTCGAGACTCCGAAGTCGGACGGCTCAGTCAGTGGCCGTCTCTCGTGCGCGCTGGTACACCGCGTTTCCAGTTAGTTCGTCTCGCAAAAGTGAAGCATTTTCAACATCCCGGTTTTCGGAGCCGGCATTTCTAATCAGGAATCATGTCAGTTAGGAGCACGTGGTTGGTTTTTTTGCAATTACTTTAAAACACATTTCATCCCCAAAATAATTTTTACCGAAAAAGAAAACTGTTATTTATAAAATACAAATTCTAAAATTTTGATAGAAAAATTTGTAGATCCTAGATTGAGCAAAATAAAAATGTGAAATGTTGTCAAAAATGCAATTTTTTTTTTAGACTTTTGTCATTTTTCTCGAACGGAACATATGCATTTCACATGCCAGTCTAAATTTAGTGTTAGAGTTATGACACCTTTTGTTGCTGTTGTGATTTTTTCACATTAATAATTCAGCTTAGAACGTCTTCACCGGCGTGTGCTTTTCTTTTACTCGGAATGGATTTATTTCTATACTTTATTACACGCGGCTCTTGAAAAACGACATTGAATGCAGAAAAATGAATGGGGCTGGTGAAATCAACTAAATTTAAACCAGATGTATAACATTTTCTCTAGATTTACTTTGTCTACATGTCGTTCACGAGATGATGCACCAACGTTGCATCCTTATTAAGATATGAATTCATATCTCTGACTAAAATTGTTAAGCTTTTATGTAATGTTATTTTAACTTCAATCATTTTGTTTGAAATTAAAATTTTCGTTCGTCCTGTGATGCTTTAGTCTACAAGTTTTATTTTCAGAGATGTTTCGTGTTGGTGTTAGATACTCGAAAACTATGATGTTCAAGTCTACAATTTTGGCCGGCTGAATTGTCGCTCCTCCCTCAATCAAGAGGCTGAAATAATAATTATCATCCGCGTGCAGAGAACAAGCCACGCATTGAGCCCTTTCACCCTCACATCTTTCACCCGGTATCCGATCCCCTTCTTCCCGTTATGAAATCTGAATCTTCGGCGGAATCGCGTCTTCAAGGTCTTCCAAACGAAACCGAAAAATCGGCCTAGGGCCGATTCTCCAAATCGGTACAGAATCTCGCGATCGCGTGAGTTCAGGAAATTGGCGGGATCTGATCGGGTATCTCACCGATTTTTATATTCTCACGAAGATAGGTCGGACTCTTCATCTTTTTTTATCATTTATTTTTCTAACTTTTTTTTATATAAACAGAACGTCGTTTTGAAATACCGTTTTATAAAATTGTGAAGCAGAATTTTTATGAGGTTTGGAAGAGCGTCCGGATGCGAAACTTTCGGCAGGGCATTTGTAATGTCCGGTGGGTATCGGGCTACATCTTGATTTGGAAAATGAAAAATTTGAGTAAATTATTGCAGCTTCGAAGCGGTTTGGCTAACACATGTTCCGTTTCCGACGTGCATCAAACGTTCATCTGTCAAAACACTTCTTTCATAGGCGCTCACTTTGATCGCCTTGCATTTATTCCCACAGCTAATTTCCGCTCAAATGATATCACCCATCGTTATTTCAAATTAAACAAATAAGTATCACAGTTTCCTGTTTTGATTATGAAAATGGTCATTTCACTTTTTTTTTCTTTTTCTTGATTTTATCAAGTGAATTTTTTCTTCATTTTGAATTGAATTTTAATTAGATCTGAGATTTGCTGGAGTGTAAATATTTGTTGAAAGTGCTGAAAACGAGCGAGTTACAAAAAAAAGCAGAGAAACGAAAAACAAAAGGGAGAAAGGAAAATAAGATCCAATTCTGCTTGGGATTGCCTGAGCGTAATGGACCGAATGAGATGTGCCCACACGGGACAAGAATTAACTCGTCATTTTGGTCATTTGAAAAGCTGAAAAACGACATGCGTTCCGCACGTGCGAATGCACTGTAAT
Source organism: Trissolcus basalis (assembly GCA_025266255.1). Classification (NCBI taxonomy): domain Eukaryota; kingdom Metazoa; phylum Arthropoda; class Insecta; order Hymenoptera; family Scelionidae; genus Trissolcus; species Trissolcus basalis. The sequence continues at coordinate 47,953 of JAAMPD010000143.1, forward strand.
TTATCATCTTTGTATCAAACGAATAATCAAGTACGAGCAAACTGTGAAACTGATGAATGGGAAAACTGACTTGGGGTAAAAAAGAAACTTTTATTTTAGACCAAATAAAAGAACATCATTTGGTTATTGAAATGATTTTCTGTTTTTGATGGAAAATATCTATAAATAGTTTTTAGTTTTATTTTATTTTATTTTATTTTATAGGGTGGAAATTTTTAGTGTCTAAATTTTAAAAAACATTGATTTTGATTTAGCACATCGATATAGACTATACTTTTGGAAGGAACAAATTGTCGAGATTCCGGATATAATTTCTGTTGTCTTTCTTGGATTCATATCACTTCCGTCAACTTGTTCGTACGAAAAACTCCATTTTCTTGGTGTTCGCACGCTCAGCAGCGATTGCACGGTGATTCGAATTGAAAATGTGCAATTTTGTCCTATCAATATACCTTCGATCGGGGTCGCTTTTGCCCAAGTTAACTTGATAAAAACTTGGTGCAAACTTTCAGTCGTTTCATTTAACAAAGAATTCTCGCGACGATTCCGTTCCTTATTCTTTTGTCAAAATACTTGTTCTCGTGGTAAATATAGAATTTATACTGTACTTCAACTTCAAATAAATAAACAAAAAATGAAACAAATTGAAGTAAAAAAAAAAAAATTAAAAGTGAAATGAAATAGAAAAATCAAAAAATCACATAAAATATGGATTTAAGTATATTAAAAAAAATTAAAAATTAGTATATTGTTAGTATATTGTTAGTATTAGTATATAGTATAGCATGGCCCTGTATAAGTCTATACAAAAATTTCAAACTTTCATTCATCATTTTCTCAGAATTTTTCAAAAATTTGTTAAACTGTAAATATTTTGCATTAATACTGCATAAGTCTGTCTTTGTTCACGGATTTTCTACGTTAAAAAATAAAAAAACTAAATGAAAAATTTCTCTTCAAATCAAAAATTCATTTCTGAATGATAATTTGAATTTAAAAAGTTTTAAAAAAGTGAAATTCAAAATGTCAGTCATCACAAGAGTCATCAGGAAGATATTAAATTTGACTTATGAACAATGGGTTGCTACCAGGCCATTTGCAGCAAAAATCACGACTGTCAAAGCTAGTTTAACTGAGCACCTCTTTAAATAGCAATATTTCAAACAAGTGCGCGACTCGTGCGAGTACAACTACATGCTTCGTCGGGTTGCGTTTAATTATGGATTCGGCGCCAAAACTCTGAATTCACATTTCTTTGCGTCAAATAACTGCCAGTCAGACAATTGAAACTTCTAATGTTATTAAACGTGTTTCTAATTTCTGTCAAACATTGTGAAGGTTCGCATACCCCGTCGCCCTCTGATTAAGCTAATTATTCATTAGTCAAAGTCACTATTTAATCACCCTCGTGAGCTCGCGAAATCGTTGTATCATCTTTTTTATTAAAAAAGTTCATTTCAATTCAAAATGTTAGCTCAGAGCTCGCAAATTTCATTCGCAAAGTTTGTACATAAAAAACGTGCTGTGAAATATAAAATCTACAAATTTATGATTTTTATACAACAATTTTGGAACAGTTGACATGTAAAGTTTGATCGAACAATGAGCAAAATTTAACAATTGATGTTACACTACAGGACTAATCAGTAGTTATTTATTGCTCGTACAATTTGGCGACTTGGCTTTATTCAATATCGAAACAGCTGGCCGCTGAAGTTTCGCGCTGTTAAACTTTAAAAGGCTACATAATTTTGTTAATAAATTTGGCATTTGTTGCCTAGCGATATCAAAAAGCTTTGCAACAACGTCTAAACAATTATAATTTGTCGGAGAAACGTGCCTGGCCGTTATTTTTATACTGCAATTAAAATTGCACCAACGCATCGTATATATATAATTTTTGCGTCGAAGGTCCGCGACGTTTATTATAGCGTGTGAAATGTTATATTCTATTGGATTTGTTCGGGGGATATTCAGTATATATGAAATGTGTTAATTAAAATCGTTAACCAGTTCCTTTGAACGTTATCAATAAATTTAATTATTAAAAATCGTGATAACTGATGTGGTCACCATTTTTGTTCTGGTTCGAATAAAAAAAAGGACAATGTCCGATTTTTGTTATAATTAAAATGGGGTAAAGGACCGAACGAGAATCGTAATATTGTCATATAGTTACCGAGAGCACATTGAATCCCGTTGATCATATTCATGTCTGTAATTATATCGATGCATAATTTACATGCATTGATAAAATTAATTATCTTTGATATACATTGATATTGATTTGATATCATTACGACCGTTTACAAAGCAAATATCAATTACAATCATTAAACATGTCATAATTTTCTATAATTGCTCATTATTATTCGACTTTTCTATAAGGTAAAATGAAAGAACGTCAATAAAGAGTCGAGAAAAATTGAGTCTTGGTATACACATAGTAGCATTTAATTGACTTTTAGTCTGCTTGTCCCATCAAGTAGTTCCGTAAGTCAGAAGAGCTCGAAAATGTATATAAATTCTGAATTGTTATAAAAACATGTCAAAATCTTGGACACACAATGTCAGAAACAAATTTAACTGCGAGGCAGAGGGACCGGGATTTGTTTGCTCGTGAACACGAATTAGAATGCGAGCTGTCATGCGAGATGTGATAATCAAAATTGAAAAAAAAAGCTGTGAAGAAAAAAAGGAACGTTGATATCTGGGACAACAGCAGACGTGTCCAAATCAAAAGGGTTTCTTTGTTGGGTCGATGAGTTAGGGAACGCGGGGTCGGATCTGTCTTCATTGGACGCGCGATACCAAATCGCAACGGACATCTTATACTTGAGATTCGGACATGCCGCTGGTGTGAAAGAACCCGATCCTTCATCCACACAAAAAGAATTAATCGAACTCCCGCTGGCCATTCAGTGCGCGTAAGCCTTCTTTTTTTTGTTGTTACTCGAAATAAGAGCTCATCATTAAACTAAATTTATCATGCAATTTATCGACTTGTGTGCGAACAAAAAGAATGTGAGACAGCATTTTATCATTGTACCCATACGCCATTGCAAAGTATTAATTCAAAAGAGAATTTCGAAAATTTATTTTTTGTCAATACTCTGTTATTTATTGTTTTGCAATTGCACGTGATGTTATTTATATGAACTGAAATTAATCATCGACGAAAATGGCCTACATTTCAACATGTCGTTTTTCATCTGCAAATTTTGTATGTCAACAAAAAAAAAGAAGAAGAGAAGAATAATAATAATGACCGTGCAAATGATGAAATATACCTCGTGCAATTTTTACATGCAATTTATTTCAATTGATGATATTTCAAAATCTCTTTTCACTTTGTTGCTAGTCAGAGATAATGTTTAAAGAATTAAATATATCAAATGTAACTTAATACAAGGATAAACGAACGCCGACAGAATTGAATAGACATGCGACTCCATTTTGATAAAAGTTAATGTTGTCTGGCAGGCGCAATCTCAAATATTTCACTAGATCATTAACACTCGAACCCTCCAGAGCGCATTATCACGTCACGAAATAGTTAAATATAACTCATACGAAGTTTTATCTCCTCGTCGAATTCATAGGCAAAAAAAAATTTTTTCCCCACTGATAAGGTCATTGCTGCAAAATGAAACTTAATATTTTTTGCTTCAACATTTAGTAATTTTTCAGAAAAAAAAAGTGGTCATCAAAAAATTTGTTATCAATTGAGATCAAGAATTTGCTTGCAAAAAGAGAACAGTTTTTTTTTAAGTCATTTCATTTTAATTTTTCTGTTTCATTTTGTCTGTGTCTTTTTGTATCAATTTTTTCCTTCCAGATAAAAAAATCGTCTTTTCAGATTGAATAAATTATTCTACTTAAGGCGAAAAGAAAAAACGTGACCTGAAAAAAGAATTTTGCTGACTGCATTGTCAGAAGTAAATACAAACGTTACACACGTTTGGCAATAACAGTGACTTATTTAATCAATTTATGTATGCTATTTGGTACAAATTGTAGCGATTCAACAAAAAAAGACCATTCCGACAGGAGTTGTTGGGACTTGAACAAACTTAAAAAAAAAGAAAGTCTTTTGAAAAAGTGGGTTTTCAGTTTATCATATAAGACGTTTTGAAATGTTCGTCTCGCATTAAGGGACAACCGATATGAAAAAAAGTGTACATTGCACTTGACACATTTTATACTTGCGGATTATGTTGGCAAAATATAATGATTGCACGAGTGCGTATTCGTTAGCGAGATCACGAAGATGGATTTAAGGAATAAAATTGCGTTCAATGAATGTCTTGTTTGCTCGCGGGTTCATTAAATTTGTGAAACCAAATGAAGGAGAGAGGAAATTGAATAAGAAAAATGAGTCCGACGTGGAATGTTATACGACATATTTCACAGTAGTTTACACCGTCGTCTATATCTCGGTGCATCGCGACGTTTTCGCGTTTGTCGATTTTTTTTTTCTGCGCCAAAACTCGTTTACATATAGATGTTGGCTGTTCTTTGGCATTGTCCCGTGTACTTCGTTCGCCGAGCCATTTGCTTTCACGAGCTCCGTAATTACCATGATCAAACAATGCGGTGAATCGTACCTCGGGCACATTTTAGTAAGCAGCTTGAACATTATATATAAACATTTGTTTACATACATCGTCGCAAGTGTTGCGAATCAATTTATGCGATTTTTGCTTCCGTTTTTGTTTTCGATATCAATTATACATGATTGGGTTCAGTAAGTCCATTAAATTGGCGATGATTCATTCGTATGATCTGTATTATATCCACTTCTATATACACACACTCGACCAAATTAATCAGTGAAAAATACAATTCAACGAGTAATAAATACCTCTCTTTTTTTATATTAATTTTTTTTTCAGTTTTTTTTTTTCAAATTGCTCTCTTTGTTGGAATTCAATGATGATAAAAAGAAACCAAACTTTTATTAAACTCTACTAATCGAAGATGAATTCTTCATCGAATATTTTGAATATTTGTAAAACTTGCATCAGCGAATAAATGAAATATCAACGGTCGAAAGAACGTGCCTTGATATATTACATATATACACTAACAAATTGTTTGCTCGCAACCGTATCAAACCCTAATCAAATTTGGAGTTTTTCAACAATATTGATAATTTTTCCAAATAAAAAAAAAACATTAAAAAGTATATATTGATATTGAGCTTATATAAGGTGGAATAAACGGTGCTATAAAAAAGGAAAAAGGTGTTTTTTCAGTTCAAAATACGACTTACAAATTTTTTTACAGATAAATAAAAAAACAAATTATAAAAAGCTTTATTGTGTATGGGCTGGATTTATCTTTTCTGCACATTTTCCACTTTGATTTATTAATTTTCATTGAAAAATCGCTGAGATATGATGGCAACCGTAAACTTTTTTAAAATTTTAACCGTTTGGATGAAATTATTAAAATTTTATTGTTTATGAAAAACAATTAAAGTTTCAACGTTGTGGAGTGTTCTTTGAACGTTGCTAAATCCGTGATATATTTTAGTCATGAAGTTTGAATTTATATTTTTTAACTTATGCTCATTCAAAATAAAGTAAATTTTTATTTATCTACTCATATATTCCTCTTTGAATATGCACTTCAAATTTTGGTATTAAATTTCTTTTTTTTAATGTAAAATTTTGTTCAATATACGTTCTAAATAGCGCGTCCTCGATTTTTCACCAACCGCAGCTTGAAATGAGAAATATGTAAGTAGTAAATTTAGGAAACCGCTAAAAGAAAGGAGAATAAGAAACGAAACACTCAATTACGATCGTTCTTCCACGTAAATTCCACGCTCATTCAGTGCTTCCATTGAGCGGCTAAATGATCGAGGCTATTAAACGGCCGTATACACGTAAAGACGATTGCGATCGGTGAGGAAAAAGGAGGAGCGCACTTGTTCGCGCATAATTTACACTAGAATGTAAACATGCAAATGCGCCTGCACTTTATCGGGTGGATTGTTTTTTAACCGGCAGGATGAAACTTGAGACTCGAGGGTGTCTCTTGAGAGTTGAAAAAAAAAACCGATAAAACTTCATGGTCAGAGTCATAATTGAAAAATAGTTGGAATATGAAAGTTGAATAGTTTTTTTTCTCAAAAATATTTAGATAATATTGACTTTATCATTAACTTTCATTGGTGCAAAAATATTTGAGCGAGAAAATTGCATTTTTTTATAGAAAGTTTTGTTGAATTTAAAGTTCATGATTTGAATAGTTTTAGTTTGGTCCGTCCAGATGGTTTTGAAAAGACGGATAAATTATCTAAGATTCTTTTATATTCCAGGAGAGAGAATAATGACGCTGACAATCACATCAGGAATACGAAAAACATTTAACTATAACATTCGATGACAAACCCGAAAGTTTTGCGCTCGCAACGTATCATTAAATTCCAAAGTGACAGAAAGTTTGCAACTAATTAAAAGCCAGCGCAAAATTTATCAACGATGGACGGCTAATTGCATGAATCAATCGAGCCTCGTTAAAACTTCTTCAATGGAATTGAGAATGATTTAAAAGACCTTAATGGGAGAGTGCGCTTAATATTTAAACCTTGATTTAAACCAATTTCACATAGCTTTTTCCATTTAAATACAAAATTTTCACTGTTTTACAGTAAATTTTTCACTCCCCCCCCCAAAAAAAAAAAAAACAGAAAACAACTGCAGATCGGAGAATGAGATTTGGTTTTTGTTTGGTGTCGATGTACAGATAATGTTCGATCAGCTATTTTTGCATACAAATTACACGTTTCTTATTTTGCCCGCCAAAAAGAATGTACACGTAATCAAATTGCCTCTCTTAAATCATTTTGATAAATGTATGTTTAGGTTCCGAGGAGCTTTAAATTTTGTTTCAACTTTTAAAATATAATCTGAAGTGAGAAAAAAAAATGTAAAACGATTCCGTGGGATTTTATGCACAAATTGCTCACGATCACTATAAATTCTTAATTTCGCACACCTGAATACTTGTACCATTGCTTGTAAAAATAAAAAAGGACGAATTTAGTTTTACCCATCGTACGTAGCCAATTCGCCCCCGAGCATCCTCGCGTACGTAAAATTCGAGATAAATTTAATCATACATAACTGAAAAATAATTCCAATTATGCTTGCGCGTGTTTTATTATATTAAAATTATTGTGGATACGCGTTCGGCAATAATGTTGTTGGGAATTTTATGAAGATGGTGAATTAATGGCATCGGACAAATATTATAGTGCAAATATATATCTAAAGCCCAATACCACACCGACTTGTACGACCACGTGCGATCGTGTATGAATTTTGAGTTCGAATAAGGCGAAAGCTTAAAATATTCAAGCGCGAACGTCTCTCGCTATTTATGCATATAAAAGGCTGTCGTTAAAACATTCGCGGCTTGACACCAACGAAAAAAAGACGTTTTTTTCCCCGTGCTAAGAATCATGATTCGCGTGAACAAAAGGTCGTCGGCATGAAATACTTTCGTCGAGTGCAAAAATGATATTTCGTTTCTTTTAATTTGGACAGTAATTGCGGTTTGTAATTGCGTTTAAAAAAAAAAAGGAAAGTTTATATTTTATCAAAAACTTCGTCGTACGTTTTCATTCCTTCCAAGCGCCCTCTTTTTGCCTTTGTCTCACAAATTTTCATTACCCGTTGGTTTAATTTTTAAGGGCCAAGCTTTATAGTTAATTCCGTGGAAATGATTTTGTTAAATTAAAAAAAAGCGTCAAGTGTGATTTTAAGACAGATTTCAACTTTTGTTTCTTTTTGTCAATTTAATTACATTTCTCCTATCGTTTGAATTTAAGTATTCGTTTTTTTATGTTTTTATTCCCCCTGTATTGTCAGTTTAATTATAATGCGAAAAGGTTTATGGTGAAACATAAAATGTTCGATTGCGATCACGCACGGGGTCGTAAAATTTTGACACGTTTCTCGATCATCATTTTATAATAAGATTACATCATCTCTGCATTGTAGAATTCGACGTTGACTGTTGCGTAATGTTTATTGCTTTTTTTAACGCCCATCAATCTTTTCAATCGCAAATTAAGAAAGGGGTGAAGATCGGAAAGTTTTATTCTTTTATTTAAACAAATAAAAGTAATGAACTTTTCGTTTCCTGGATCTGAAAAAATAAAAGAACATATTCTTTCAACAGTCATACAATTTTACAATAACAAAAAAAAATGAAAAACTAATTATTGAAAGAATGATGAAACCTTACAAAAACAAAAAGAGTAACAAAAAAAGGATGAAAATAATTTTTTGAAACATTGTATGTGTTCTGTATCATAAAAGACATTATGACTTGATAAATGATAACTCAAAGGGCATCGTCTGGCAATGTCGGCAAAACATCCGAGCCAACTTCTAACAGTGTATTCTTTGTCATTTTCGCTACGTGAAGCCTGGCGTTGTCAAGCTGCAATTTGACCGGTCGCCGGCCTTCGTCTGTAAACGGCTGCTTTTGATTCTTCACTCATAGACCATGTTTTCGACAATCTTTAATTACTTCCCAACATTTCCTAAAATGTGCATCTTCAATACTTGCTCTCATCGTCTCATCCTACATCCAACAATTCAACTCTTGTTTCTATACCAACTTCCAAATAACATTTTTGTTTCTGATAAAACATAATTTCATACACATTTCAACATGAATCCGTCCAACATTTTATTACTTTCTTCGTTCACATTTTCATACATTTTATTTTATATTAATTTAAAATTTCTCTGTTACAGGAGAAAAGAATTTGCCAAAAAGAAAAAAAGGAAATTTACAAAAAAATGTAGTCAGTATTTTATATGTTGAGAAGTAGTGGCTTCCGATCTTGAGTTGCACGTAAATGAGTCGGCAATGTGAAATTCAGGCGAAAAGCGGGCTGGAAGAGGACAGGGCAAAAAAATGCGATAGCGCGTGATAGTATTGGCGGTGGGTCGTCGCCACTACCTGTTGCTCGCTGGTCGGATGTCGTGCGTCTCTGTCGTCTACGTCTGGGTTGCGCGCGCACATCACGACGATGTTCTCCTGGTGCCGCGAAGGCCTTAAATGTTGTACTCTGTTGCTCTACGCGGGCTTCCTCATTGCTCTTGCGTCGCTGTCGATGTTGCTGTTCTCTCGCGTCGCGGAGAGAGGCGATGAGTCTAAGTTCCTCGTCTACCTGCTCCACCGTCTACTGATCTCTTGATCCCACCTCGCATTCGATAGAAGAGAGCGCTTAGAACGGCAAACGCCCGACATTAATTGCGCACAAACCAGACTCACCTCTCTTTGTTCCAGTCCACCAGATAACGTTCACGACTTTTTGGCGCTCCTCTGGATGAATATCCTTCTTCGACCTGCCGGACCAAAACGTGCGGCCCGAAAAATACCCTGATTTGAACTGGGGAAAAAATATATATGACGAAGTTATATAATTCTGTTAAACTCGGTTGAACTGAATATTCAGTTTGACGCAATCGCAAAGGAAAATTCAGTCCAAGTTTTAGTTTTCAAGAGAAAATTAATTATTCGACTAAAAACTTAGGCAGAAGTTTATGTAATTGGACGGCAAAAAAAAATGGTGAACAGTATAGTAGAGAGGGTGGACAATTTCGTTAATCGGAAATGAGTTTTGAATAGTCACCAATTTTTATGACATTTTATAGCTATGAAAATTTGATGTGGAAAAATTAATGGATTCTTGACACTCTTGATGATATGTTGAGTGAATATCGATGAGTCATTTTTAGGATCATTATATATCATATCATTTTTTTAAATTGGGTTATTCATTATTTCGAATTTAAATGATTGGATTGTTGGAAATAACTGAAAATAACTCGCAGCTGTAAAGTTCGATTATTTTTCTTCCATCAACATTGAAATCAAAAGTGCATCAAAAATGTAATTTGAAATTCCGAAAATAATTGAATGAAACTCTTGAAATTTGATTGAACAAACAAGAAAAATCAAAATCAAGATAATCCGAACTTTGTTTAATCTTTTTTTCGTGTCATGTTATTTTTTTTCTTTTTTAAATTTCGCTGCTTACTTTTTGCAGATTGGGACGAGGATTGGATTCAAAGATATATCTTCTCAGCAATATTGAATCCTCCCAAAAAATCAAAAACTCATCGCATGTCGGTAGCGGCGGCCATAAAAGGAACGACTTTAAATGTCGTAATTCGACCTGGTCTAGAGCGAAAAAAGCCGGAAGCAATCGCTAAACAGCTCGTATCGAATCGATCTGCATGCACAAATATTTGGCTAACGTGGACGGTTGAATTTTTTTTCGTTAACAAGCTCCACGTTTGAATCACGAGAGCTGAGCAAATATTTTTCGTCAATATTCATGCTCCATCACATGAATGACCTGTTACGGTATGTCGGCCCCAACCGTAGACACAAAAAAAACTATTATTTTGTTTACCATGAAATTCTCGCAAAGTGATCTACAAACATAAGACACGAAACAAAATTTGAATGTTTTTTGTTTCTTTTAATTTATCCTTTTGTTTGACGATGCTCGGTGTGATTTAGTGGGCCTACGATTTTGGAAACGATCGAAAACCAGCACTCATTGCTTGACAAATAAAAAGGCGCATACAGTGCTCTTTTTTTCGGGGCGCGTTTACGCGAACGCGTCAGCTAGGCGTTCGATGATAGTTTTTGACACGAAAACGCCAAATTCAAGGCGCTGTCAAACATTCAAATCTTCTACTTTTCATTTTTGTGCAATGATATTTTTATTCTGTAAAGTCAACATCTTGTTACTTGTAAAGTAAATAAACTTTTTGTTTTTCTTATTCGTATCAATAACAATTCGGCGAATTTGGTCGTTTTTGTCTGATATTAAACAATTGTCTTTAATCTATTTTTTGATTCTATTCAAAATGAATTTAATTATTTTGTTTTTCAGTTTGATATCTCTCACAGATGAAAATGTATCCGCTAAAATATATTTTATTTTATTATACTTATTGTCGCTTTTTATAAACTTTTTACATAAAAAATAGATTCTATTTTGTATTTTATAAATTTATATTGGAATTTGTGAACAAAATATAATCTAAATATTATACTGATTGCCAAAACATATTTTATACACGAAAAATATATTTTGTTCATATTTTCAAAATATATTTTTGTCCGTGCGGGATTGAAAAGAATTCGGCGAATTAGGTGAATTTGACCGACATCGTTCATGTAAAGAATAGTAACTTGATTATTTTGGGGAAAAAAATTCATCGAGCGTGTGTACAATTTGATAGACAATAACTGTGGCTGTCAAAGTTATTAGCAAACATTTTGTCCACATTGTTATAGTCTTAGAAGTTAATTGCATACATTTCTTACTGTAATTAATTAATGTCGCGTAAACGCGCCACGAAAAAAATAGCACTGATGTACGCGCCTTAAATCGCACTTGCGATTACGGGCGAGCTCCTTTTGAACGTGCGCGGAATTTCACTCCGAATCTCGGCTTTTTCTCTTTTGCGAACTTTTTGTCACATAATTTTGCGGCAGCGGAATCTCCGACAAATAATCGAACTACCGAAGACATAAATTCCGGTGCGAAGTTTGAGTTTTGCGTCTTTTGCAAGTCCGGGTGTGCGGTTTCATTTATATCCGCGCGCAAGTTTGAAAGTCAAAGTGAATCTAATAACGATGGCTCTTTGATTAAAAAATGCTCCTTTTTGTCTGGGAGATCTCCGACAAAGTGGCAATTGCAGTGTCACTTTGAACAAAATTAATGCGACTCGTTGGCTAGCTCGTTTAATGTTCCGCGCGGTTACATGATTATTAAGTCATTTACACACTCGCCTTGCTTAGCTAACTCGTAAAAGAATATTTGATATAATTAACGGACCAAGTGTCCCATTCTTGACAAAAAAAAAGTTTCATTTAACTTCTGCATTATTGAAATACAAATTCATATTGGAAACGAATTTCTTATAATTAAAATTTAATACAAAATCAATATGTTTATTTATTTATTTGTGTTTTTCAATTTGACGAGATAATTTTATTTTTCAGTTCAGCTATAATGTTAAGCTGAAAACTGAGAAGATGATCTCGATATTATGGTTCATTATATTTTGTCACCGAGTATATCATAATAGCCTTATCATCACTCAATACAGCGATAAGCTATTAAATTCGTCGTTCGGGGAGGATGCTGCGTAATCTGTCTTGTAATCCGGAGTCGATAATTTTTTATACACCGACGAGAACGTTTTTTGCGACCAGCCACTGAATTCGTCCAGTATCGCAGATTTACATAAGTGACCGGCTCTCTTGTAAACTCCTTCGCTACTCGTGCAGAGATAATAACGTCTCGAACAACGGTCCGGCGTGTCTATTCTTGTCTCGGAGCGATTATACGTTTAATCTTATTTATTGCCATTTTCCAGCATAATAATTTATTTTGACCCACGTGTTCGATTTTTTTTGTAATCTCGTGTGATCTATGGTGTTTTAATGTATGCGATTTGTTAACGTATCAATCGCGTTCGACCAGTTTCCCTTTCGCTTGGTATTTAGCATTTTTGAAATTTCGTCGTTGCATAATTTTAACTTCACCTTTTTTTTACACGCCAAACTTTGTTTTAATCTCAATAGAAAAGGTTTAGCTTTGCGGTGTAGAAAAATCTCGAGTTTTCGTTGAATACAAATAAGGGACCAGATCACAGCCAAGGGACAGGGAATGACGGATTATTTGAGGATCCAACTCGTTCTAGGGCGAGGACACTAAGACCTGTTTCGCCTCGGAATGCGAAAGATCTTATTACACCGAGGCAGACCACGTGTCTGAAGTATCCCCGACGCTTTTAGCGGCAAGAAAATTTTATCGCAAACTTTTTGACATGTTGTTTTGACATTGCAAAATAGCACTTGACGCAATCAGACGCAACCGTCTGAACAAAATTTGATTTTGCGGCTGGTAAAATTACAAAATTACGCAACCGGATCTCCAAACCTTTTTGTTGTCTCGTGAAAACAAATTACCATCTTCATGGGGGAACGAAAGAGGCTGCAAAGTTTCCGCTTTCAAATTTGAAAAGCTTTTGCCGTGAAACGAGCGGGATCCCAACTTCGTTTAGTTGCCAAAAGCTGCGATTTGAAAAGCACAGAGGCCAAGTAAGAGGCGAACTCTGTTCCCTCCATAAAACAGCGCTCGAGGCTCCTGTAGGTGTCACCGCACTTATCATATATACGTAATGAACTTTCAAAATAATTTCGCATGTTAACTACTTCCGAGGGAAATCACACGTTCAACGCGCTATATGTCTTGAGTTTATTCATTATCCTTCGTCAAGGATGCGAACCGTGGACAAAAATTTGTCCAGCCACTTTATAATTTGTGCAAACGTTTACATAACGATTTTTAATTGAAAATTCATCAGCCGAGTTATTAAAGTGCAGCATTTTTTTACAGTGTATATTTTGTTCTTTTTTTTTTAACTTGTTCAATTTTTAATCTTGAAATTGAGAGTTTTTTTTCTTGCAGTTGAAGAAGTTGGGGAAAATGGAGCAGAAGGAAAAATTATACCGTCCAATAAGATAAACAGTTCGGATGATGAATTCTCGAAATTTAGTCAACAGCTCATTATGACGAGATTGCACTGTCTGGAATGAAATAGATAGTAATGGGCACTCGTTACTGCTCAGAACACTTGGAATCATTGCATCTACCAACACAGAAGGACAACTCGCAATCCCAGCAGATCAAATCAACAAGTTTTTTGTGGACTCAGTCGTCACGATGAAAGCATCATTTCCACCTCTACTACCATTGAGAGCTACCATTCACGATGTTGCTGCTATACCTCGATTCTCCTTCACGCACATCACGAGAGAGAAGCTTCTGAGGGTAATGGTCAAGTCGACTTCAAAGTCTTGTGGTGTGGACTTGATCCCTGCACAATACTATGTCATGGCCTCTGCTTCTCTTATCCAAGTAATATGTGACATCATGAATCGCTCGCTCGAAACCTCCACCTTCCCGGACATCTGGAAACACGCAAAGATAAAGCCCATTCCAAAGAATTCAAACCCTCGTCTACCCAGCGACTACCGTCCAATCTCACTGCTCTGCTCGCTTTCCAAGATGCTGGAAACACTAGTCTATGAACAACTCTCAGACCATCTCAACAGATACAGCCTCTTGGATGACTTGCAGTCTGGATTCAAAAAGGGCCACTCAACACAAACTGCTCTTCTTCGAGTTGTGGACGACGTGAGAGCTGGATTAGACTATGGCTGTGTCACAGTACTACTTCTCTTTGACTTCACCAAAGCTTTCGATCTGGTCGACCATCATCTTCTGTTACTGAGACTGAGAGAGATGGGCTGCTCCGGGGAAACAGTTGAATGGTTTCGTTCATACCTGTCCAATCGGAAACAAGCAGTTATGAATCCAAGCGGGGACTTGTCCGATTGGCTTGAGATGAGAAACGGTGTCCCGCAGGGATCAGTTTTGGGACCGCTTCTTTTTTCAATCTTCGTCAATCGCCTACCTTCAAGCATGACTTACTGCTCTCACCATCTCTATGCTGATGACCTTCAAATGTATCTTCAAGGACGTCCTGACCAAATTCACAATCTCTTGGAGAAGGTCCAGTTCGATGTGGATGGGGTACTAGCTTGGGCAACAGCTAACCATCTTCTTATTAACCCAAGCAAGACGAAAATTATGATCCTGGGATCCCATCACTCACTTCGTCTTATCGACGTCAACTCTCTGCCACTCATCCATCTCAATAGTGCCTCAATCCCATATGTCACTCAGGCAAAAAACTTGGGAGTTGTCCTGGATTCAACGCTCTCCTGGCGGCCTCAAGTTGCTTCTGTTAGTAGGAAGGTCTGGTTTGCTTTGAGACAGCTAAGGCACAATTAATCTGCACTTTCCATCAATGTGCGACAACAACTTGTCATGGCTCTGGCTCAACCACACATTGACTATTGCAGCCTCTTACTGACTGACCTCTCCAAGACTCTACAGAAGAAGCTGCACGTGCTGATGAACTCCTGCATTAGATTCATCTTTGGGATCTCTAGAAGAATATCAGTAGCAGAATACTATCCCAGACTGGGATGGCTCAATACTGAGAATCGACGCAAATTCTTGGTGGGATGCATGGTCTACAACCTCATGTCTGGTCGATGTCCTGACTACCTGACCGACCACTTCATTCTTAGATCAAGCGTCACGCTTAGACCCTTGCGAAGGTCCAACTTGGATCTGGTGGTTCCTCACGTGAATTCAGCAGCGATGGAGAAATCTTTCACAGTCACCGCCATCACATTCTGGAATGGTTTACCATCAACCCTCAGGGAAGCTCAAACGCTTAACGCATTTAGGGGTGGCCTTTTTGAGTTATTACTATCTGCGCAAAGTTAAATTTCTCCCTAGCTACTTCAACTGAATTCATTGGCTTGATTTATGTACTATTGTACCCCATCTTATTATCTGTACTCATATGATACAAGGAATTTTCTTTCACTATCACTTCTATCTTCTTCTTCTTGTATTTACTTGTATATCTTTGCTGGTATTTGAAATTTATAATCTGTTATTCTTGGTCCATTGCTTGTCAGCCATGCTGGTTTTTACCAGAGGCGTTATCTTTTTGAAATAAATAAATAAATACCAGTATTTCGCCATTATTGACTCCAACCTCCACCATTATTAATTCAGTACTGGTTAGGTAATGGCGCAACACTGGCAATCGATAATTATTACCAGTACTGATGCAACGTTAACTGGGGTCCCATGCCAACATTGCACCAGTAATAGCTGCCAATCGTCGGCAACCGGCTGACAACACTGGGCCTTTGTTGGGCCGTTAGTAAATTTCCACCTGGGTAAAAATGATCAGGGCGGAAACTTGGCGAGCTCGCCCTTAAAGGCCTCTTACAGGCCGAGCATTACACGCCACGTTTCCGCACTGATCATTTTTACTAGGAAATGAATCCATGCTGTTGGTCAGATATAAGGCCCGCTCCAGCGAAAACTCGAGGAGGTTATCCACAATAAGCCTTTCCAGCACGTTACAGGTGTTGCTGGTCAGGCTTATAGGGCAGTAGTTTCCATTATAATTATATTATTATGATATAGCCACATAAGCCCTGATTAAAGTCAAATAATTGATTTTAACAATTCATTATTGGTGCCTTTAATTATGGAAAACAATTCATAATTGTTTTGTTTAATCCAATCGTTTTTTTAGGCGATTTTCTCATCGACGACTTATAACAACAGAATAACGATGACTTTATTTTTCCCTAGACTTCATAATATTATTTATAGAAGAATAATTTTTAGAATGACGATTCGAAGTTGTAATATATAATACACTGGATAATTTAAATGCATGTTAAATATGTTAATTTGCATCTTTCTAATTAATTCCCACAAAATTATGCTCCATTACTCTGAATGTAAAACAACTATAAAAATAAAACTATACCGAAAAAAAATTTTAGTCGTGGGATCTTTGTGTTTTACTACGTCTGAGATACATGTGGAGACTTTTTGTCTGCAGTTTTACATCTTGTAAACAGCTGAGCATTAAGGACGGACCACATTGAATGAAAATACGTACGTGTTCGCACGCGTGAAATGAAATCATTTGATATATTCAAGTGATGGATCTCGCGCGTGCGAACACGTACGCGTCCGTTTGTTATGGCCCGGCCTTTACACGCACATGACCTATCCGCGTTTGCGTGCGACGCGACTCAGCCGTTTATCTCGCATGGTTGTAAAAAACGTGTCATGCCGCTGCGTTTTCGCCTGAGATTTCTCATATGACGGCTCTGAAACGTATACGCAATTTTCTAAGTCCACGAGAAATCCACTTTAATATTTACATATGACTGGATGTTTAGAACACGGAGCACGGAGCTTTACATTGTTTCAATGATAAAACTGCTTTGAAAATTGTCTGGAATTATTATCGTATTAATTCAAACCGAACATACGTTACACATGGAATTTAAGGGGAGGTTCCGCTGATCGGCCTGTAAAAAATGCAGTTTTTCTTGATTTTTTTAAGCTATTGAGAATTATTAAATAAACATGCGGTTTATATTATTTATCAACTATTTTACAATAGAAAATGATTATTAAAAAAAACCCCAAAATGGCGGCTGCAGCCACAGGTCCGTAATGCGACTAATCTAAAACATCACAATTTGGAAGATTTAGTATATTGAATGTAATAGCAGGGCCGTGAACCTAATTTTTTGAAATTTTGACGATTTGCAATGAAATTACACGACTTTCAAAAAAATTATTTTTTGAAATTACTTTTTTTTGCACTTCTATCGGCCCAAAAATTTATTTATTTATGCAAATTTCAATATTAAACAGCGGCGTACCCGTCTGATCGGCATACAAGATAGAGTCAAAACTGTTGATTTAAAAACCAAAATTAAATAAGATTCGAAAAATAGATTAAATTAGTTGGATCTTAAAGTACAAAAAAGTAAAAAATTTTCATATTTTTATTAGCGCTTTGAAAATTGAAAACATTGAAAACATGTACACTTTTTCTATTGGTTGCCATTTTTACTTAAAAAAAAAAAAAAANAAAAAAAAAGAAATTCTAAGCGCAAATTGTTCAAAAACAATGTGAGATACAAAGCTGATTGCATGTATACCCTCTGCCTCTACTGTGCGCATCAGACTAACATCGTGGATCACATCGCGGGCCACCAAAAACTATGTTACCAAGGATGCATTTGTTTTGAAACTGGTTTACTTGAGCGTATTGATAAACTTTATCTTGTACAGATGAATTTTCTGTGATGTTTAGTTACTGTCGTGTTTAATTTGAACATATCGACGACAAATACTCAAAATTTCTATACATGATGTATATATATTGTAAAAAGATATTCATTTTAAAAATGAAACATGATAGATGTTTAAAATGATATATAGTGATAATGAATGTCGATATTAATTTGTTTCCATGTATAGGCACAACGCGTCTCTATGCTGATATCAAACCATAAGCATAGTCATCACGGATTTCGACTGATGTCGCATATCATGATGCGAGCGGACTTGAATTCAGAATATTCTCCGGTGTATTGTACTTACTACCATTTGCTTCAGCATATGTTTTTAAGTTACACAGTTTACTGTGCACTTGCTAACAAACAACCTTTTGCCAAAACAGAAAGCCGACTACTATTACTACTACTAGTACTAGTACTACCACTACTACTACACTACATTAAAATATTCTAAGGATACGAAGAGTAAAAAGATAACCGCGACGGCCAGTGTACTGATACATAAATGGCAGACGCATACGCGTTTTTGAATAGCGCCATGCACACACACAGATTCAGTGGAAGAAAGGTTTCTATGTATTTCTTTGTACCGTTATATAACTTTGAAATCTACAAACACAAAGAACAAATAAAATGAATTCTTTCAAATTCACGTGCTGCAAATATATATATATATATATATATCTGTACCATTTGTTCCCGTCAAATGAAAGTAATATACACAACAAATTGTGGTGAATTCGCATATAAAAATAGGTACCAAAATACACGAATCCAAAAAATTTCGTTTGTTTGTCTTTTTTCAGTTTCGCAGAATTATATTAGATTTAAAATTATTTCACAATTCAATGAATCCTCTCGGTTTTCATATTTCTATATACATAAAGAGAACTTATATAGATCGAGTATAAAGACCAATTTCCAAGCAACTTTAGAATAACCTTTTATTCATTCGTTTATTTTGTTTTGTTTTGCTTTTTAAGAACTTGTACAACAATTTTGAGCAAATAAAATATGAACTGTTTATGAATGAGAAAAAAACAACAGTTAAAAGATGATGAAAGTCGAAAGCAATTCAAATTGAACGATTTTAGAAAGAAAAAAGCGCGTTGCGTGCGGGTTTTTGCGCATAGCACTTTTCATTTCCTGGCTAGTATGTAGCTGAAGGGGCTTTTTCACTCTTAGTCCATAACATTGTCTCGGATTTTCAATGGTCCAACCGCTGCGGATAAATCAGCCATAGAATATATGAGTTATAACGATGGCTTGTTAATGTCTTAGCGATGTCCGAGTAAGAAGGGTAACTCAAGTACGTTCGAGGCATTGTCAGGACCCTCTGATTCTAAAATATTCAAGCAGTCGTCTTGCCACTAGCTTTACTGATCCGTACGATTCACTAAAGGTCGGCAAATCTGATAAGAAGTTTTTGATACTTATGTCAAGCCTTCCAACTGACACAAACTTTGTTTGCATCATCTATTCTTCACTTTAATTATAAAAACTTTATTTATCACCCAAAAATCCACAATATCTTTCCTTTTGCTAAATTAACAGCTTTTTAGTATATTCAGAAGATATACTATAAGAAATATTATACATACATGTCAATCAAAATGTCCTCAAGTGTGCTTCAATTTTGCACTTAAACTTTGCAGAATGTTTTATTTGTTCAGTTTCACTTGTGAAAATTAAGGTAATGCAAAATTCAATAAATAATAGTTCATATAGAACACCTTAGTTTTAATTAACTTTGTTAACTGAGACATTTTTATTTTCACCCTTTGTTGCAAAGTTCGATTTTTCGTTATTCCATTTTTTTTACCTAAGTCGACGACTCAATTTCTGTGTAATGAAGAAAATCCGATTCTGATCCGATTTGTGACGCTCATGGCTCAACCCTAATAGAACATCAGGTGCATTTAGGCAACTAATTCAGATATCATAAGCCTGTAGGATTTTTTGTAATGATTAATTTGTTTTTTTTTTTACTTTAATAATACAGAAGTTAAATAATGCCGAACCATTTTCAATAATTTTTTTCTCATAAACAATAATTTTCTAAATAAATTAGATAGAAATAAAAGTCTTTTGGCTATTCGTTAAAAATATTATACATCGCCTAATGATATATAAGTTTTACATTATGTTTCATCTATTTCTTTGTCTCATAATTTCGTTTAATCATGTTGACATAAAAGTTTTGCATCAAATACTAACGCAACAGACATTAATTTTTTTTTTATTGATTTTTATTTATTCCTCCAAGTCCCCCGAATATTGATACTACACATCAAATCTTTGCCCCCAAACAACGAATTCACAAAAAATTGTACACTTGAACAAATTTAAAAAATAATAGGAGTAAAATAAAATAGTAAAGAATAAGTCACTAGAGGGTTCGTCATTTCATTCTTCCCATGTAAAAATGGACACATATTTAACATATATGGTGCATATATGGAAATTTTTACATGGGTTGGTGAATTTTATCATTCTTATAATGATATATCAATTTGTTAAACATGTAAGTATATTTGACTGTTTGTCTAAAAAAGAATCAATTAAATATAAATATATATAACATCTAAAACCATCTAAAATATAAACAGGGTTTCAACTTTGATTATCTTCTATATATAGTATATATACATAGTTTTTTGATTATATATTTATTATACTTCAAATATTTTTTACAAAATGTATCAAACATAATTTGCTTGTATCAGTGTAGTTTGTAAACATTTTCAACGGTAAATTGTGTTTCCAAATAATACAAATTGATCAAGCCAGGTTTTACAATTATTTCATTATAATAATGATCAAGTGTTGATTTTTTAAATTAAAATATACTATTAAAGAAAGAATGTTCTTGATTAGACTTTTGAAATTGATTAGTTTATAATTTTTTTCATCATTTATGCGATTATAAATTGCCAAGCATCATATAAGGGAAGTTAAATACAATTCGGATTCTGAGGTCAAGTGTTGAATTCTTGATGTTGAAAAAGTGGCACCGTTGTAAGAAGTCGATTTTTTTAAAATAAAGTTTCCTTTTGAAAAGTACATTTGAAAAATTACTTGTTTCTAGAAGAAAAGTGAGGAATAATTCGCAAGTCAAAACTTGTCGTTCGAGTTCTTTCCAGGGCCTCTATTTCTAGTACAGAGGTGTAACGTCAAAAAACTGAATAACAAAAAAAAATGTTTAGTCCGAAAATGAGGTTACATTTAAATATAAATAATATGTTAAAAACAAAATGTAGACGTTTTCCAGACTGCAGACTGGAAGAGAAAAACCAACAACATCAATAACGTTTGATCTTAATTAGCAATTGAAAGTGAGATTTTCTTCTATATATAATGGATTTATTTAAACATTTCTTAAACGGATAGATCCGTTAATTTTCGGAACACATGTATGCAAGTCTAACACATTCAGATATACAATATTTATACATATAAATCAGTATAGAATAATTGTATGCATTTTTATTTCACTCTGCACATATTGAAAGAATTTTATTTTTTCTCTGTAAAGTACTTTGCAAGTAAAAGTTTTCTATTTACAAAAAGAGAGTCATAATTTTGGATCTACCATAGAAATGGTAGTTTAATTCTCATAAAAAATCCTAATCGAAGGATTGAACATGTGGCTTTTGTAGTGATGTACAATTTTAATATCCGATATACTAATAGAAACCCTGTTCTGAAGCGAAACTTACAGTAATCGAAGAGCCGGAATCAATAATGGGACTAGCACTCGAACAGCTTTTTTCAAATTCAAAAGTACTGAGAACATTGTTGATTTCGATATCAATTAAATGATAAAAAATTGTTGATAATTATTTAAAGAATAATGGTGAAGCTGTGGTAAAGCTGCCAAGGAGAAGCACAAATTTCCATTTTTCCTATATTCCATTCCTAATCCCAAAGAGAAAAAGTAGATGACAATTGTGAATTGGCTTTTGTATCAATTGAATCGATTAATCGAGCTAAATTCACTTTTGTTCCTCTTTTCTTTTGGCTCATTTCTTGAGAGCCAAAATTTTTATTTGCAGTTATATAATTGTATTGTAAATTTTCTATTTTTTCGAGTTTTTTTTTCAGTTTTGAAAGCTTTCAAATATCCTATTATTTCGTTATAAAATGATATAAAAATTGTATTGTATTTTATCAATTATCAAATCATAATAATTGAGATATTTGTATTAACTTTTAATTACGTTTGATCATTAACTTTGTCTCTTCAAGAAAATTGTTATATATGTATTCTTAATTCAAAATCCAACAGACGCGCGTCGCGCGTTAATCAACTAGTTATCTAAAATATGAAAATATCTGATGACGTATCTAAGATCGGCTTTAAAAAAGAAATAAATCATAAAAATTATTGTGAGTTTGTTCAGAGACGCTTTTATGCCTTAAATCTCTATTATTGATCTAAATAAAAAATAAAATATTCTTATTTCATATTCCTAAAGAAAGTATTGCGTTTTTTTATTTTATTACCAATTCTGAATGAAAAGATTTCAGTTTTTTATATATTTGAAAAATATGTGTGAAGAACCAAAAAGAATTTTAAATGAAAAATGCAATTTGATTGATAAACGAGAATATCTGGCAATTTTAAGGTCGACTTTTGAAAGGCGCAACTTTGTCAAATTTGTCAAATTCGTGCCTCTTTGAGAATTTTTTCATGCCCTGAATCTATTTGTGAATAACTTCTGTTATTAAAAAAGGTATAGCCAATTTTGAATGAAAAATATTCAATTTCAAAATATGATATTAACATAAACATTGACCTATTGTCAATGTCAATGTCGACATTTAGAAAGATACAACTATAATAAAGAATCAGTATAGTTTTTGTACGGCTTTCATGTGCCTTGAATCGTCATTAAAAAACAAAAACAATTGTTTTGAAAAGTTAATAAAGTTATAACTAACTATCGATGAAAAATACATTATTTGTATATAGAAAATCTAGATTTGTATTGAGAATGTTTTAAAGTTCCTATCAGGTCATCACTGAAATGGGAGAAATTCAACAAATTATTATTATAGTGGCTTGATAAGGAATCTATATGGAAATAACTAAAAACATAAGTTAATTTGCATCCAAGCAAGTTTAAATATAACATTTCATTTTTTTATTTATAATTATGAATGCATGCATGGTCAAATTTAAAAAGACACAATTTTGACAAAGTAGTAATAGCTTTCGAAAAATCGATTTTTTTCTTAGTTTAATAAAAAAATTTTTTGGGGTCAGCTAAGTGGGCGTTAATTCTGATAGATTTGCTTATATATAGACTTAATTTGCATTCAGTGGTTAAAACAGTTTAAAAAAAATAGTAAGACAGTACAAACTTTGAAAAAATCTAAGATAATGAGTGCCACTGATTAGGTTCCAGGAATAAGCATATATACACGGATAGAAATAAGTAGCACAAAACGCAATTGCAAATGTTCCGAAAAAGGCAAAGCAGAATTATTGCGAAAAAAGCAAGTGTGTCTTCCGAAAATCGCATATCTCGTTACGAAAATAGCAACACATTGAAACTTCCAAAAAACGGAAATATCACTATCCATATAGGTTAACGCGGCGCGCGTTAATCGGTAGTCCCCACTACTTGCGGAAAACGCTAGCGTTCACTAGCGATTTGGGTAAGACTCCGCCTATTTTTCATCTGTGCGTGCACGTGCGGTTGTGTGCGTGTGATGTCCACTTTCAAACACGTGAAAACTTTTCCGCAAATGTCGTTACACGCACACAACCGCACATGCACGCACAGTTGATAAAGAGGCGGAGTCTTACCCAAATCGCTAGTGTACGTTAGCGTTTTCCGCAGGTAGTGGGGACTACCGATTAACGCATGCCGCTCTTACCGACGTAGGTATTAACTAGCGCGTTTTTCGGTAGTTTGATAGATTTGCACTTGTCGCAACTGAAACTTCCAATTTTCGGAAAACAATTCTTTGCGAAAAGCGCAGTTACAGTTTACTTGCAGATTTCGCTTGTTATTTCTATCCGTGTAGAAATCAGAAGTTTTATTATCATTATGACATGAAGAAAGCATCTTGTGTCAAAATATCGTGGAAATGTGTCTCATTTCATGTAATTCGATACTTTTGGACGATATTTTGAAAGAATTGTATTATTATTAAAAAATATTTCGATTTATATATTATATATATTATATACATCGATGGCTTTTAGAAACAGTATAACGTTACAAAACATAGTTGAAACATGATACTTTTCTACGATATTTTGTAACATGATACTTACCTACAATATTTTGAAACAAGATACTCAAAACAAAGTGATGTGTATACTATTCATTAGATATAGGAAAATCATATATATTTTCTGCTGCTTACAAATGAATATCAGTAAACATATCAAATATATAATTACATGAATCCAATATATGCAGACATTGCTACATTTTTTTGCTTGCATAGGTGTGAATTACCGAATTCGCTAAGCTTAACATTTGCATATGATCCTCGCATCCAACTAACATCGTTAGCTGCGATTAACTCCCAAGAAACACAGCCATACGAGAGTACTGCAACCATCTCGATCTCTCTCTCTCTATATTGCCATCTCTGTCTCTCTGACGCTGAAATCTACTGACAAAAAAAATGAACTGCGGAAAAGGACGCAATGGCCGGCTTACACCCTCGCCAGTGGCACCGTTACTCTACGCCATTGTATGCCATCGAAGCGCGACGCGCCTCTCGCATGCGGTGCACAAACATTCAAATACATCGAGGCACTACACCATTTCAGATATACAATAAGCATGCGGGATGCAACGTGCGAATGCCTGCTAGCAACCGTCACTGAACGCAGCCTGTCCGCCAATTGTAATATGACTTTACGAGATAACGCGCAAACGACGATTCGAATCTGCAATTAAATCCCGAATATTTTCATATTTCCCGTTTCGTATTATACGGGCTTCGTCATCCCCGACATTTAATAGGTCGTAGTTTCGAAGTATTATTACCGCCGAATGGATGTCGTGTTTTTTGGGGTGTGCTGTATGGATTTTCGAAATCAGTACCGCCTGTATAACTACAATTGACGGTTTAATGCGCTTTGTCGCTTTTTATGATGCAAATATTTTCGACCATCCGATTGAGTTTCGGTCGCGTAATATCGTACAAGTCAATTTGCATTTATATCTTTCATTATATTGTCGACGGTAGCTTTTTATTTTGCCATTTTATATCGAATAAAATGTCTGAGATTCAGATCAACGGGATATTTGCTTAGATGAGAAATCGAATAAGTTATATTTTTAGAGATTTTGCCGATTGAAATTCTATACTTAATTTCACATGCCAACACGTTGAATGGAAGATAAGATTCATGTTAGGATAAAAATTTATGCAATACGTTGACATTCTGCAGCGAACAACTGTTCCGCGTTGATTTTGTAACAGGAAAATAATAGAACAGATGCTATTCCAACAAAAAATGAAATTGAACACGAAAAAATCATTTCAACTGGGTAAACGTGAGGTCAATATTTTTTTCTCGCTGATTTGTGAAAATACTGAAATCATGAACACGTAAAAATCAAGCGAAGTATATTTTGTCCAAAGTTATTTCAAATCGTTTTCACAATTTTTATGTAGAAAATGCTTGACCAGTATGTTTGTCGAAAATATTTTTCACTAAAAAAATAATAACCGTATGATTTTCGTTTTCCCTGTTCGAACTCGATTTTTCAATCAAACGCATTTGAACGTCAGAAAATCAAAACGCTCCACAACAAACGCATTAACTGGGTCGGCTTTTTTCAGATGAATATTTCAGAAACATTCACCATTTATCTGGCTTGACCGAGTATCAAAATCCATAAGTCAGTATTAAATCCATCGACATAACCCAATTGGAAAATGTTTCCTCCGGAATGAAAAAATCAAAATAACAAACAGGTGGAATGCACGACTGGATCTTCTAAAATAATCCCATCGCAATAATTGATGTTATAAATGACGTCCATACGTCTTCTATTCATACCTGTCCGACCTGCCATTATAATCAGAAAGTTGACATCAGGGAAGGTCATGGTCGCCGACCTTCTCTGATGGTACCGGTGGAAATTGATGCGAAGCGTGTTGTGCAACATTCGAAACTACATTTTTTATTGGCGAAATTGGAAATGCCATTAGCCGAATGCGGCCGCGTAGTTAAGGATATTAATTTTGTTCCACGAATGAGTATCAAAAAGCAGCCGACAAATTCCTGTATAAAAATGAACATGTACAGTAAACCATTTAAATTTATCCACAGTTGGGACCGACGGTCTTTGCTAATGTCACGAGTCCAATAAAATATTGAGAAGAAAATCAGTCAATAGTTCCTCAAGTGTTCAGAAGTCTACACATAAGTGTACCTGCGTGACATAACCTATAAATCTTTTCAATAGTTTTTTGACAATCTGAACGACGAGAGTTGTTTTGAAAAGTGACAGTGGATTTAGTGCGAGTGATACAATGTATCTTAAAATTAATTCTAAGGATAATTCGAAACAAAAAAACATCTGATGTTGTTAACTAAAGTTGTATTCGCATTTTAATTGGATTCCAATTCATATATTGTTGTGTGCAGCGGAAACAAAATTCGAATTCAAATCGCAAGTGCGAGTATCTTTTGTTTTCTAGAGACGTCAACTTTAATTATAAATTTGGACGATATTATAGGTTATCTTTTGGACATAGAGGACCAGATGCATAAAGACGACTGAATGTGATACACATCGATAATCATCAGGAGAGACATGCCATCGAGAAGTGTGTTAAGTGCATTTTCCTAACTTTGTGATAAAATTATTATTGGTCACTTTTCGAACATAAACAAAGGACCAAAAACATCATGAAGATTGACTGTGACACACATCAGTAGTCGCCATGAATGACATGCCATCGAGAAGTGCGTTAAGTGCATTTTCCTAACCTTGTGATAAAAATGAAAGAAGGGATATACATGTATCTATACATGTATCACACTGTTTCTTTCATCGCTGAATCGCAAGAACGAAAGAAAGAGAAAGAGCGGAGGAGGCAAAGGCGCGATCAATGATAAGATAAAATTACTCTTTACCGGAAACCAAAAACTGTTGATCGGAGATCAATCGTATTATTATTACGAGGCGGCTACCAATGCGCGGCGTGCCTTATGATTTGCTCTGGCGATTGATATCTGGCGCGTGTTTTTACATAGCGTGAATTCGCGAATGAAGACGTCGACGTAAGACAGCCCCGAGATGAGCTACGATGATGTAACAGAGCAGCGGAAGTGTAGCGCGATCAACGCTCCGCTGGCCAGTTGATTCGCTGTTATTGTTCCGCGCGAGCCACGGAGCCTCTCTAGCCTGCGGATTAAATGCTCGTGACTGGCGATCGGCATCGTGGCATTTCGCATTCGCGGAATCGAGCCTGCCACGCTCTAACAACTGGTCGCGGTTTGTTTGCACTCGAGGGAGGATGCCGCGTCACGATGTCGCCAGGGTCAAGGATAAGAGGTTCGGGCGTGTGTTATTTGTTTCGCCATTGGTGCCGCATTATACACGGGGGTAACGACTGCGCAGGAAATTAGTAATGAAACGTACACTCGACATAATAGCTCGGACTCGAAGGTGTACGAATGCCGGAGTCTCTCCCGCTCCTTGCCCCTCTCACTTTTTTCTCTATCGTTTTCTCTTTCCCTCTCGCGATATCGCGCATGGCCAGGCAACCGAAGCGATTTATCACGAACGCGATGTGATCAGGCTTGGCTTCGAGTACTCGACGTTAATAATGACGCGCGGATCACGAAAGCGGTCGCATCCTCTTCAGCTTGTCCTCCCTTGCATACCTAATAAAATAGCCACCACCGTGATGCAGATCTCTGCATCCCTTCTCACACTCCATCATTGTCTTTATCTGCATTGCACGCTATTTCTTTCTCCATTGCATTAGCTTGTACCAGACGGCCACTTCCGGGGACACAAATCCCGCTGCACAATGAGTGCAAGGTCAGTTGCCTGAGATCGCGGATTCATCAATAATCCGCAGGCGAATACCAATCAGATAACTCCCCTACCCCCTCTCGATCTTTTTCTATAGGCGAAATTCGCGCAGCGCCTGTAGAATAGCGCAATTTGACCGAACGCGATTGACTTCTTGCTCGGGCCTGTTTTTCTTCGACACGCAACGACGTTAACCATCTCCCTCCCCCTACCCCTACTCTTCTATAACGCTGAAGGGGTGCTCACGCAGTGTGAAAAACACGAGCCAGTTCGCGGTCGGATAATATTCATTGACGCCGACGTGAGGGCATTTGAGAGATCGCAAAAAGCAGGAAACGGTACTTGGTGGCCGAGAAGTTTTTGTCACACGAAGGGTGCCGCGATATTGCAATCAGAGGTTATTATCAGAGAGATATATTTTTCACGGCCTATCGACGCTTGAGGTGCAATTACGCTTGTCTATTGGAGATCTAATTGAGGCGCAGAGTAGGAGGACAAAAAATCTTTGAGGTTGTGGAGGAAGGACTTTTTTTGTCTTGGGGTGTGTCTGCAGGAGTTAGGTTAGGATGATGGTGCGGTGTGTGGATTGGTTGGAAATAGAAGTCGGGGAGTAAAAGCTCGGTTGGAAACTACTTCTGTCGTCGGTCTTAGACTTAATATCCATTTGCAGAGACATCACAAAGTAAATGGCGCTGCAAAACAAACGAGCCGATCGCGAATAACACGCGAGCAAACACATAATCGTGCATCAACGTGCAACAATGTGCGCATACACTACTGGCGAGGCCCCTTCGTCGTAAACACACGATACCACCGGCCCCCTTTTAATAACACATTCGCATTTGTATCTTACAAATCGCGTTCTCGTTGTTTGTATTTGTTGGTTTAACAAAAGAGGTGTATGTCCATCGGTAGCAACAATTTTCAATCTTCGAGATGTAACCCGCATTTCTGGTCGAACTTTAAAGGAAACGACAAACTTCTGAAAACTTGTTTATCGATTTTTATTCCACACATGCAGTAACTTCGAGAATATTATACAATCAATTTTTTTACAGTATTCTATACGGATAGAAAAACAGCACAAAATTTACAATGATCATTGTAAACCGCGGACCATAACCTCAAACACAAATTTTTTGTACGAATTATAGAAAACTTTATTATCGATAGAACATTTTTTACTGAAGTTTGATAACATTTTATAGAAATAATAACTCAAAATTCCTTCGACAACTGTATTATCATTCCATGGGTATCAGAGAAAATCCGGGTCCAAGGCAATGTTTTTGGCAACACATAGATATAGCAGATACAAGACAAGACATACATTTATATCGGACACATTACATGACGTTAATTAATCTAAAACACTTTCTCCAACTTGTCTCGATTAAAATGATGATAAAAATAATTTTTAGAACCGTTGCAAAAATTTTCAATCGGTCAATTTGTTTTTATCCAAGATTTTATTTTGTTTGAGTTTTTTCGTCAATAAAAATTTTTTGTCGAAAATTTGAACGTTGAAATATTTTTCCCACACAATGGTAAACAAATGCGTGCGTTATTTCATCGCACGTAGAAATCGGTACGAGGGCAAAAAACGTTAGATTTATTAAGTAATATGATGTGCATCGTAATGACGCCAGGCTTTTGCATCGATGCGCCACTATACTTGGCGAAGAGAGTTGTTGCCGGCCAAAATCACCGGCGGCGCGTTACGTATAGCGAGTCTGTTGATTGCTCTCGCACTGCCGGGTTCGACGCTCAAGCGTATGCGAATTTTTCATTTCACGTTTGGCTTCGTCTTTGTTCGTGCTGGCAACATCGCAACAAACAAACGGCGGCTACTCGTTATTCCTCATTCCTTGCAGCCAGCTTAACGCGGGCAGTGGCAAAACTCACCGCCTATGCGTTTTTTTTCTTCTCCCTCACTCCATGGTTACAAAAAATCCGATCCAGATTGAAGCTTTGACGGGGTCGAAAAACGGATTCCGCGTGGCTGTCTGCGATCTCTCTATCGCAATTTCGTTCTCCTTATCGGTCCGTAAAAAGTAAAAAAAAAAAAGTTACTGGAAAGGCGTGCGGCATCTCGTTAGCTACCGCCCATAGCTTTTACGGGCGCTTACAAGTGTGATCCAGTTGAAAATTCGCGTGTAATGCCTCGTTTCGTCCGCACGTCCGTTCCTCATAGAGCACAAAAGTCTACGGCCACAAATATCTCAAGATCTGCGTCTCACTGCAGGCTGTATATTTCCGCGGGAGAAGATCCGAAAGTGAGATTTATTTCGTACGCTCAGTCCTCGGCTACGAGGCGCGCAAAAAGAAAGATGGTCTTACTCATTAACCGACGGAGCTATAAATAATAAATTGTGCCTCGCATTGCGCGAGTAATTGCGCTGATACATTTCGCGCCATTTGTCCGACATTGCAATCGCGATGATAATATGTCAGGGGCTTTTGACATTTTGGTTTTATTGATGAAAAAAAAAAAACGCCCAAAGAAATTAGACCGCGTCTAATATATGACGTCAATTTGCATTTGTTTTTCATTACGTCCGCGTTCTTGCGCTCGAATTAATCTCACCGTCATCGATCCAAACACTTGCCTCTCTGAGCATCCCGATCATTCATCCCGACGTTCTTATTTATTTGATTAGCCCGATCGTAACACCGCTGTTGATTAATTTTCAGTGGCTGGTAATCGATGCGCCAACTATCCCCAGTCGGAACGTGTCCCGATGCTTTTTCAAAGTCCTTCGAGCCGGAGGGATGTATTTCTTCCTTTTTTTTTTCTTTTCAAATCGTTCGCTGTACGAATCTTCCGACAGTGCCAAAGGATTCGGCCAAACGAAACGTGCAAGCAAAGTTCCAACTGAAATGGCAAGAGGCTTTGCTTTTGCCTTGATTTTTTATTTACTTTATTTTTTCACCATTGCGCAAATCACACGGCTGTTTGATCACAAGTCGTCTAGAATTTCGAAATCCGTTTCGAATGTCTGAAAATTTTTTTGTCACTGAGCCATAATTGATGCAGCCTCCAGTCGAGTGTAACAAATTTTATAACGCACAATTCTGAAATCAATCAGTTTTACAACTCCCTGGACGAAAATTGAATCATGCGATTCCACATAACGATTTCAAATGTTGGTTTTTTCTTGTTGTTGTTGTTTTCGGTAGGAGATTTTTTGTTCGTGCCAGTTATAAACAAATTACGTTCGACTGACTTATTTTTTATTCCCGCTCATAAAATAATTGCAAAATAAGAACCAGATGAGCATGCGCACGCCGGGGCTGAGAAATTGTCGGATCGTAAAAAGCTCCCGGTACAGGTTTTAGTACCGTTTATCGCGTTGGCAATTTCACTCGCGAGGTTTTCGGAAAAGAATGCCTATTGCGTACGGAAAATGAGAAAGAAACGAAATGCGTTTTCACACGATGGGAAAATCGCATTTCCCTTCGCATCGCGAATTCTCGATGTTGGTACTTTCAATTTTGCGATTCTAACGGCGTGCCGTTGCAATGCACTTTTGCCAGTCAGTCCATTTTTTTTCTTCTCTCTCTTCTTTCTGCACTATTCATTGCACATAATCGTTTCCTCGGTAGCAAGAAAACTATGCTATTATCCAGATCAATAATTTATGTCATATTATCGGCAAATGGCACATAACCGGTGCTACTGATCAAGTGATAAATTTAAATCAACAAAAAAGCACTGCCACTCTAGATTTCTGAGAGTCACAGAGCTCGAATACAAAATACGCTAACCAACTGGTTTTCGTTAAAACGAAAAAGAAAAAAAATGAAGAGAAAAGAAAAGAAAACCTTGACTGTCAGAGCTAGGTGAAAAAAAGGCCAGATTGGTTTTAATGATCCGAGTGTGCTTTTCATTCAAACTCGTATGGAATATGATGGACTGCTAATGCCTTGACGTTGAAACGTGTAATTGGACGATTAAAGTTCAAGGTCACCATAATAATATCTACGAATGTTTTAAAACATGTCTGAGTTGAGAAATTGTGAAAAAAATTATTTCAGAGGGAAAAAGAAAGTATAAAAATATTTCAATTCTTTTAATCTTTTTCATATGAATTTTAATATATTTGTACTTTTTAAATTTTTTATTTATTTATAAATTTTATTTATATTATTCAACACCATTTTATAAATATTTTATAATTCATAAATTGATTATCAATTTATTCATATAAATGATTTATTTGTAAATTATTTGTAGATATACTTAAAATATAAAAAATATAAATCCAAATTTTTTTGATATACAAATATATTATATTATAAAAATATAAAAGAGTATTGAAAAGTTAATTAAACAGATATTAAAAACTTATTAAAAAGTCTGTCACAAAACATAAAAATTGATACAAAGAATTATTTGAAAAACGGTATAGTTTTTACTGTACCAAATGTTTTGATGTTGAAAACAAAAGTTTGGGTGAAATTTCACGCGAGTTTCTTCTTTTGCGTTTCCGATGAAATTGGACCAAAGCGAGTTGGTAAATAATTTACAGCTGGCAGCAAAGCAAACATGATTGCATATTTGCCCAACGGAGAATTTGAAATCTTGCTGATGTTGATATGTAGCTCGTTACTCCGGCAAGATTCAATGGACTTGGATTATTCAGAAGCTAATCGCATCAAGCAGATATGCGATGCTTATTATTATGCAGTCGACTGGCGCTGGGTGTATCTCACGAAATGCATAATACCCGGCTGGGGAGGATAAATATGAGAAAATAGCTCAGGCCTCGCTTCAACGCGCCCGGGTTTTTGTTTTAATCAAAAATAAAAATATTGTCGTGTTTACGTAACAAGTGTCATAGAGAAGCTTAGCTCGGGGAAGTCGACAGATGGCTCGACGCGAGGATTTGCACTGCGCAACATAGAAACACGTGCGCGTCGTACCCTTTCACGCTTGGGAACTTCCTTTACTGCGTGGCGCCTTTCCCGGAAAATACACTGTTTCCCCTTGAGGTGCTTACCTGAAACAAAAGATTGCCTCGGCTATAATAACTTGATTCGACGAAATAAAAATTGTTTTACATCAAAAACATGTATACCCAATACTCTGCTATGCACAAAGCTTCAATTTAGGTGCATTCGAGTTTGTAATTAGGGTACTCAGAAATTGTTAAGGAAATTTCAAGCTGTGGCTATTCGACATTTCAAAATAACAAGACAGGTTTCACATTTATTCGTCTGTTTATTTTTCCTTCCTTTCAAACAAACTCTCATGCGATAAACATTTTACAGATATTTAAAAAATAACAACCCAAGTTTTACAGAAATTTCTTAGAAATTTCTTAGAAATTTCTTTTATCAAAGTTTCTGTTAGTTCAAATGCAATTTTGTTCGAAATGAAAGTTTGATCTGTTTTTATATTGGATTATCATTTATTAGTTTCGGATAAATAAATAATGAAATGTCTGATTTCGATTCAACGAGATTCATTTGAATTTTGGACACTCAGCAAATTAGCATTACCAACCTGCGGTATGCTAATGCGAAACACGATGATACAGCAGAGTTGGGGGGCCACAAAGTTCGTGACGTTCGAAAGCGAGAAATATTGCATGGTATTCGACAAGTGTTTGCGTACACAGGCGGTGCAATTCGTAACTTGACAGTTATTCGAAAACTCCCTCATACAGGGAGGCTTTTCCCTCCCTTTCATATTCCGCAATTTTTTTTCTCTCTCTCCCATTGTAATAATTCCGAGTCACTCGAGTGGGTCTTTCATCAAGCCAGGAACTCTCGCTGTTATCAAACAAAAAGTAATAAACTTTGTCACGTATTTGAGCGTTTTAATTCGGCCTCTTCGTTTGGCTCGGGGCGTTAACTTTAACTGCTCCTAAAATCATTGCATTTTCACAGGTTCCTTTATTTCGTTAACCACTTGGCTGTGAAGAAAAAAAAAAGATAAAAAATAAGGAGGAACAAAAAAAATTCAAACGAGACGCTTATCGTTTGAGAGAAAAAAAGCGTCAGAAAGGCGTCTTTTGTGTTCGAGACAATCTACAAGGAACGATGAGAGGAAACGATGACGAATCGGCCGGAATCTTGCATCGGACAATTATTTGCAAAAAAATATGGTACGCAAAGTCATCGTCGATTGACGTCGTTTACGACGGAACGCCAAAGGTGTAACGCGGCCAAAACCTTTTCGAACTGATAAAAAATATGAAAAATATTAAAACCCCGGATATAAAATGTTATTTGCAAATAAAAGCGTAAAATCATTCAAAATACGGCGCCGTATTTTTGCTGCTTATTTTTTGATTTATAGTTTTTCTACGTCTGTTTTTTTTCTCTGAAAAATGAAACCTTCCGTGGAAATGTAAAGATTTTGATTAGAACTTTTTCAGCAATCTCGGGATTTCATTTTATTTTCAATATTGAGCCAACAAAATATGACCGAACCAGAATTTTTTACGTCATTTACTTTAACGTTCTTATAAAGTTTGATGTATTCATAAAAAAAATGCAAAATATGAAGAAAAAAACAAATTCAATTCAATTAAAATTGAAAATAAACCATAATTGGTGTCGGACATGGTAAATGAACTTATTTGAATAATACAATAATTAGCTCAAGCTTTTGTAGTCTTTTCTTTTTCTTACGGAGGTCATGATAATTATTCGCTGAGCTTTCCGACACGTACGAGAGAAAATGTATGATTTTCTTAACTGGCCCGGAATGAATAATTCATCGGCGGATGGAATATCAATTAATTAAAACGGGCAAACAAATTGTAGCAAAATGAGTCTGTCAATAAACACGTCGCGGGTGATGAGAATTGATGGAGCTTGTGATTATTTACAATGATGACCGCAAAATATGATAGGCAGGGCGAGGATGATGAGATTGCGGGACGCGCGCGGCCCGGGGAGCCTCGGCGGCTCGGTCGAAGGGACGCGAGCCACGATCATTGAAGGCGAAATGCGGTCGCATTGACGAATGGCCGGCGCAAATTCGGGTCAGTGCGAATTCTCGATTTTGATGTCGCGTGTTTGATCACGCCCGAATCCAGCTGTCAAACACAATATAGTCATATCCTCCTATGACGAACATAGTTATGTCATCGAAATAACATAACTATGCAAAACGTGCGAGCGCATGTAATCATCGCCGAAGGTCCCGCCAGCTGTGAAAACAAACCTGAGATTGTCAAGCCAAGATTGTTAATACATAATAACATACATTATACGACAATAACATTTTCGTTATATATCTTTAGAGGTGGCGTTGGATAGAGTTTCAAAAAATATTCGACACATCCCACATTGGACAAAAATATATTTCAACATATATTTTACATATAGTTTCTATATTTAAAATATATCCGAATATACCCCTCACGGAAAAATGACATATATTTAAAATATCTAACTTTTTGCCGCTGAAAATATATTTTATATGTATTTTGACATATATTTAACCGTATATTTTCAGTTAAAATGCATAAAAAATATATTTTCAATTATATTC
>JAAMPD010000144.1:0-83298 GCA_025266255.1 Trissolcus basalis
TCGTTATTTCTATACGTGTTTAAGGATTACTGTTCATTTCTATCGTCGGTATCTAAATCCGAATCTGCTAATCAAAACAAATCATCCGAATCAATGTCCGAAACATCGGAATCACGATCAGACACACTTTTTCGGGAATATCGTAAAGAGTTCGGAGAAGCTACTGTCTTGGTCTTATTCTTGATTCACATGCCAATTCGCACAACTGTTTGTTTCAGTTCACTGTAAAAATTTTTGGCGAACAACAATGCCACAGGATGTGGAGCGCCATCTTTGTTTTGGTTTAATTTGAACTGTTATCAACCGACAAATCAAAATATTATAGTTAAAATAATAGTATTATTGTTTACAATGTTTTTTTCATATTTTATTGATTTTGTTGATTTTAAATCAACAATAACAAACTTATATACAGCGTGCGTAGAATTTACGCAAACGGTACTTTTAGGTATATTCACTTTTTTTCAAAAACTATCATGTTTATAAAAAAAACAATCACACCACTTCACACACTTCACACCACGCAAAAAATGAGTAAAAGTCACAAAATGGCAAAATAATTAAACAATTGGTTCAAAAATAACAAACGGTCGAAGGTCACGTTGCGTAGATTTTACGCGCTTGGTAGTTCTAGTGTTAAATTAGTGTAACAAAAAAAAATTACATCTAAAATAATCTGAAACTTGATCTAATTCTTCCTGATCTAAAATCTTATAAAATACAAATTAATTTTAATTATATTCTTATTTCAATAGTTCTCACATAAAAGTGATGTCTTCGTTGGACTCATCTTGGGCATCGAATGGAAGCAACGGTTTGCAAGCCCATGGCCACCCACATTGGTTGCAACTACAACTTGCAGCTGCTAAGCTTTTGGATCTGGCTCTCTTGTTACCAGCTCATAGATTACCACAATTTCAAATGTAAAAACACATTCACTTTCAATGTTTCATTTCGAATAACTTCATAGTTAAATATTTTTAATACGTATTTTCGTCAGGTATAAGTGGGCTTTTGTTGGAGATGCTGCAGCAAACGGCGGGGACAACAATAATTTATCCAGTGATTTCGTACCGCACGTTACAAGAATAGTCAAATTGATGGAAAACAAGGTAATTAAAAAATTCCTGTTTTCACAAAAAATATAAACGAAAAGAATATTAGTCTGCAAAGTTTATTTTTTATAAGAAACTTTGTACAGGTTGTTTCACATGGCACACAGAAAATAATTATTTTTGATACATAGCGTAGTCTTCAATTAAGTCACAATGTTCTGGCAATATACAATCTCCTGAAATCGGATCAAACACAAAATCTTCCTTGCACTGACACCCTTGCTCACAAGGATAGTAACAATCCACGATATCAGGCTGGAGACAGCTAAACTGACAGATGCACCAACTCCAGATAAAATTGTCGTTGCAATTTAACTTCTCCATTCGGCGTTTAGTATACAAATACATTCCGTGTGAAAGTTCAGTCTCGTCAGGATAAAGTTCAGATGGATAGTCTAAGTTTTTAATTTGTTCAAAAGGGTATATTTTATTTGGATCGTAGTCTGATCGCTCATTTTCTAAATAATCAAAAATGTTGATTTAATTAAAAGCAATTTTGTTATGATATATTATTACAAAGACATAAATTATTCAATTTACCTCCACTGACCAAAATGATTAGATGCAAAATTATAAATGAAGTATACATGATCGAGAGGGACAAACGACTGTCTTGTCATCAGTCATTCATCACTATTGAGAAGTCAGAATGAAAGTAATTGGATAATTGGTTGCTCATTGAGCGATGACGAATGAAACAAATATCATTTCCTTATTTAAATCTAATTATATATTTTTGTTGTTTTCAGTACAAGGAGGCAGCGATTCCATCTCACATTCCACCCGGAGAACTCATTTTGTTGTCAAACAATTTGAACTCGTTGCAAGATCTGCACCCATTTTTCACGATTCTCAGCTGTAAATCACGAGAAGCACATGTACCACTGAACACCGCGCAAGTTGAAACTGTCATCGAACAGGATTTCTTGGAGAAGTTGCTGAACGT
The DNA here is from genome assembly GCA_025266255.1 of Trissolcus basalis. Classification (NCBI taxonomy): domain Eukaryota; kingdom Metazoa; phylum Arthropoda; class Insecta; order Hymenoptera; family Scelionidae; genus Trissolcus; species Trissolcus basalis. The sequence continues at coordinate 2,062 of JAAMPD010000144.1, forward strand.
TCCAGCAAGATAATGCAGCGAAATTCAACGATTCGACTCAATTCATCAGTCGTTCACTCGAGAGACATGTCGGATAACTTTGTGTTTTCATTCGCATAACACTTTCATTTTATTACGTGTTTTTTATTTGAAGGCTTTTATTATTTTTATACTTTAGGCAAATCATAACGAACTGAAATAATCCTTAAACATCTGTTATCGACGAATGTTATTTATTACGTGTACATAACTGATAGATCATTTTTTATGGTATAAATTAGTAACGGTCATTTTTAATTAATGAGACGGTTGTGATAAGCTGAAAAGAGTTCGCTGGTCGTGTCATTGTGTTCGACGATACTGTGTAACAACGTGATTGATACGTTTGTTTTTGTTGTTTACTTTTGATTCATTGGCAGCATTTGTGAATGAACTAATCAAGGTATCATTTACGGATATTACGGATTGCAAATCTATAATAATGTTGATAATATTTTTATACATTAAAAAATGACTATGGACTTCCTTGCATGAAATATAAATGAATTTGATGACGGCTCCAAATAATTGTTCGATTTACATGATCATGATGAACATTGCTGCGATTGTACAGTGTTTTTATTGTTAAACAAAAACAAGTGATGTGATGACAAAAAAAAGGTTTCAGTGATATACATTATGATTTTTCAAATTCTTCTGTTGTGATTTTTGTTGTTCTAGTTTGAAAATATAATTCATTAGTTTGTAAATGACACCGCACAAAAAATTTGTTTTAAATTTAAAATCTTTGAATGAAATTCAGTTGTTGATTATATAAATAAGTGATTACAATATGTTTGCTGAAAAATAAGAGAATACAAATTTTATCATCTTGCGAATCAATCTTATTCAATCAAAATCGCACCAAGTCGATTATTACAAAATACGCCGTATTGTTTTTTGATACTCATGATGTCAGCGAAGCATTAATTGCTGAACGATTTGAGCGGATAATGTTCCGAATATTTCTGAATGTGTTTTTCCATCGCTTTCATTTGACGCCTGTAAAATAAATAAAACCATCATTGTGAATAAACTCTTATTTTACGAAAAGTGCTTACCACTATTTTATATCTACGTTATAACATATCAAGATTATATATGTTATATACCAAATCATGCAAAATAAAATTTACGTTGATAAACAAATGAAAATTCTTTTCTATTAGCAACATACGTTATATGATCGGGAACTTCCTTATAAACGTCATTAAACATTTCTTTCCAGTTTGGTTTCAATTTTTTCTCAGCTTCACTGAAAGCAGTTAGAATTTCTTTCTTTTTTAATTTTCTTAAAATTCCATCTTCTTCTTCGGTCCACATGTTCAGTCGTTGCATATAATTTTTCAGTCTCAGAATTGGACAATGTGTATTCCACAAGCTGATCTCGTCGCTTGTTCTGTAAGCTGTGCTGTCGTCGGATGTGCTATGATGTCCAACCCTAAAACAAATTCCCAATGAGATTTTACTTTCTGATTATCAGAAATACAAACTGATTTAAATTTACCTGTAAGACATAGCTTCTATCAACACCGGCTTTTTATTCTCCAGACAGTATTTGCGAGCTTCCTGCGTCACATGGTACATCGCTAAAATATCATTTCCATCAACTCGAGTTGTTGTGATTCCATAAGCAGGACCTCTTGCTGCAATACCATCACCTCTGAATTGTTCAAGCGAAGGAGTTGATATAGCATACCCATTGTTACGACTAAAAATATGGAAAATGAAATAGTAAATGAAAATTAAAAAACTCTCTTAATTTTTTAATTTTGGGTCTGTAAAAATAAATGAAATTATAATTATAAAACCACAGGCTTACCATATGAATATTATTGGGCAGTGTAAAGTCGCTGCGAAATTGAAAGCAGCGTGTGCATCACCTTCACTTGAAGCTCCTTCGCCGAAATAACAAATTACACACGAATCTTCATTTCTTATTTTTTAGCATAGGCAGCTCCCACAGCTGTTGTATAAAAGATGTATTAATAAATTTTTATTTGTGTAAAGATATTAATTAACGTAGAATTTTATTTTTTAGTTCACTCAACTTGGGGCATTTGAGTAGTAAGAGGAGAGGATATTGTGAAGAAATTGAGTTCTTTTGATCCATAATGAACGGGCATCTGCCTCCCTTTACCAAGATCATCACAATTGCCATAGCACTGGTTCATAAAATCTGATAACTTGAAGCCTCTCCATAAAAGTACCCCTAGAACAATTACAAAGTGAACTCTTGGAATTGAAGTCAAATTTTTGAAATTGAAACATTAAAAATTTGAATTGAATTGAAATTATAATTTCGGACTGCCAGTCATTTTAGAAATAATGAAATCATTATTTAATGAATTTAAATTAAGATTAAAATTAATTTCATACCAGCTTCACGATACTGTGCATAAATTGTATCGTTAGGATCAAATGCAGCTGCCGATCCAATTTGAATAGCCTCTTCGCCCGAATTCGTCATATAAAATGAAATTCGACCTTGTCTCTGAGATTCGTACAAAATTGTATCCAGGATTGTCAGTGTCACCATGTCAATGTACATCTTCTTCAGAATGTTTTCGTCCAACTGTAAAACAATAGAAAATAGTAAGAAAATAAGAACGAGGGAATAGATGTTAATAATTTTTAATACGAAAAAGGGTCAGGCGGGGTAAAAATGATCAACTCAGTTTACAAAATTTTGACATTTTATTGCAAAAAATATTTTAATTCGCCCATAATATAAATAAACAATTCAAGAATTCATTGAACACGTTATGTGAAATAAAAAAATACCAACAAATAGTTTATACGATGTAAAAGGCTGATCATTTTTACCCTGCCTGACCCTATAAAATTTTAATTACAAATTTAAAAATTGAATAAAAATTTATTAGTTTCTTTTATTATTTCATAAAAAGAACTTTTCCATAAAACCATTAAAATCCTTATCCTTATAAATAATAAAAACTTTGTTAGAATGTCACAATTACCGAAATTGTCTTAAAAAATTTATAATGGAAAAATTCAATTATCAAACCTTGAGATCTTTATATTTCGTGTCATCTTCGGTCATCATTGTGTAAATCGGAAACTGTTCATAGGAGTCTCTGTTTCTAAATTCAAGCTGACTTGTGAATTTGCTCTCTATCCCTATATATCTTGGATTTTTCATCGTTGTTGAAAATTGTTTTTTCTAAAAAAATTTGTACGTCAATAACACCAAAGAAAAAAAATCTTTAAATTGATAAAAATATACTTGCCAGAATTTGTTGCACGAGATGTGACTTGGTTATCACGTTTGACAAATACTTAGTAGCCATCGTTGTAATTCACAACGTTCCTTTTCAACAATATTCTTTTCACCGGACTTTGAAGTATTCAGAAACTCGAGCGTTCTAATGGTGACTTCTATTTGCATATGATAATTTGCGAGTAAGCTAAATCTTATCGTGTTCTATTTGACTTGAGTAGCTGGCCGAAAGATAAGATTTGAAAATTGATTGAAAATCAATTTGTCAGCGAATGCAAACTTTTTCTTATTAATTATGACATTGGTTTTGATAGACAAAAAGAGTTCCGTCGTGTGTGCAAGAATGATTTAATTTGCATATTGAAGGCGTGCTTGCGTTATTTACTAAGGCCCCTGATCTTGAATTCTGACGTAAACGAAACTTTCATGCAGATAACAGCGACATCCGATAACAGTTCAAAATATAATTCGATTTCGTAATATCCTTCTGTGATTGCATTAAGCGGCGTATAATTTTAAAGTATTGTCTTGTTTCATAATGTCTTATCAAGCTTATTCTTTTTGTAATAAGAACAACAAAACTCATAGCTGGCTTTACAAATATATTTTATTTTTAAAATCTCAAAAATACAATATCTCGCTATACATTATACGTTACAAACTTGCAACTCAGAGCTATAAAAATGAAGTCATAGAGAAGTACTCGCTCGTCTATAGATACACGCGCAATTGTGCAAAATCAGGAACGATCTAAGCGCCGCCTAGGAGCGTCAAGAAACGAGGGATGCTAGTATTTGACATGATCTCGTAGACAACCTGGTTCCACTATTTCACGCGCTCATGTTCGTCAGCGGCTTTAACTCGGTGTGCAGTTCAACGGATGCTCGCGAACCTGCAGATCTTCGGAGTCCGCAGATCCTCTTTCGTTTACGCGAAATCCTTGGGGCGGAAACCGGAAGCCCATGTTCATCAGCATCAACTCGAATGGGTCGCTGTTCATACGATACTGATTTGCATACGCTGCATCGTCCAGGTTTTGAATTTCTCTATCGTTCACTGTTCCATTCTGAAATGAAATGAAATTAATTTGATTTTAAATTTTATCTGAAAAATTAGGTGATTTCAACTGAATTTTAAAAGTGAAAACTACTTCTGGCAAAGGACTCCACAGTCGAATAACAGATTCAATTCCACTGGTGGCGAGAAGACACATAGACGGATGCGGCTGTAGGCAGTTGACGATCCTATCATCACCTCGCAACACTCGCACAATATTTGTCGTGTCTCTCTCCCATATAAAAAATGATCCATCATCTGATCCAGCGACTATGTACTGTCCATCACTAAAAACAATACACAAATTTAAATTTCCACTTGGTACTATAAAAATAGGAGCATTTTCATTATTTGATATACGTACTTCCCGAAAAAGTTTGCTTCTTTTATATCAGTCGTTGTATTACAGTGGCCACAAAACCTCATTTTGTAATCTATAGTATTATTACGCCAGTGTGTTTCATATTCTGAGCTCGAGTAAGTAGCATCCTTACCAGAATCTAAAAAGTACACTAAATTGAAACAAATAATGTTTCTGTCTTTCTCTTGTTATTCAGTTACATTCCCTTACAATATTGAACGGATTATTATTTGAATATTGCAAAGGAACAAAGGAAAGTTTTTTTATAGCTTTCATTGGATTTTATTCGGTAGGTTGGAGATTTAATTAACACTCACTACTGCAAGCTTTTTTGATATCCTTTTTCAACGCTTTAAATGACGAATTTGTCGAGTAGTCCGGAAACTTTTCTTGGAAGTACTCGATTACTTTCAAAGCTTCGGGTGCGCGATTCAGGTCGTGTAAACATCTGGCTACTCTGAATAACGCTTTGACGTGATCTGGATCTAGTAGTAAAGCAACTTGACAGTCTCGTAACGCTGCATACATATCTCCCTTCCTGCAAAAGTAATAATTATAGTTAAAGTTCTATTAATTATAGTTCATGGTATTTTAATTTTTCAATGGACCATACCAATCTCTCTTCATGTATGCTGCTGCTCTGTTTGCGTAAAGGATCGATGAGGTAGGACAAAGACAAATGGCTTTGTTATACAAAATGATAGCTAGATTGTATTTTTTAAGATCAAAACAATCATTTGCCTGCAAAGAAAGATAAATGAAATACATTGTAGAAGTGTTTTATTGTGTTTCAATATTGTAAGAAACTTACGTGTTGTTTGAGCTCTTCAACTTTTTTTGGCAGCACAACCACGTTCATTGACGCATAATCTTTTTTCAAGTCAAACTCGTGATCGCCTATACAGTACTTGTTGTTCCCAGGATCTGAAAATGCATATGTATTTTGAATTTCAAGTATTTTTCCTATATGAATAATTAATCTAGATTGAAATCTAATTTCATATGTTTTACCTGGGCAATCCTGTCTTAAGGAAGATATCAACATTCTACAATGATTTTGTTTGTTGATATCGAAAAGATAAATTTGTTCCCCACCCATGTTCACCAAAAGCTCGTTCCCATCCGCGCTAAACGTAAGATAAGTTGTTGTTAAACTTCGTGTTTGGTCACGTAACTGCGAGTGCAGATGACCTGTTGAACAAAACAAACACTTTACTTACAGTTTCTGAAATAAACGAACAAACATTATCAGAGTACTAAACGAAATCTAACCAGCAATGAAATACTGTGCGCAGTCCAGAGGAATGTTGTTGTCAGGATCGCCTTCGGCCTCTGATGACCCTGAGTCGCCTCGGATCCAGCCGGCAAACATAAATGGCAACTGTAAAAAAGTACACATTTCATTAAGAAAAATGTGGTGAGATTGATTCTCAGCACGGCCCTAGAAAAATTGAACAACAAAATGAACAAGATAGTCACCTTCAAATCTGGAAACTGAAATAGAAAGTCAGAAAAATCAAATTTAATCTCAGTAAGTTCAAAATCTTTCAAAATAAATCATATATTAAGTATAGTTAACGTAAGATGATAATAATAATTAAAATAACCTTGGACAACTTAATCATCCTGCGGTCATACATCCGAATATAAGCATCGTTAGCACCCACGGCTACGAGCTCCGGTCGGCGTGGGTTGATCGCCAAGCATTTGGCTTCAACGTAACGACCTATATGATTCGTCAGGTCGATCAGCACGTTGGGATTATCGTTATTCCGACAAACGTGCGGCATTCGCAGGTCGAACTGCAACACGAGGCCATCTTCAGCCGCGCTCCAGAATGTGTCAGGCGTATTAGGCGCTGTTGCTATTCTTTTCACGCGGTTGTAGTGGCAATCGCAAACTAGTTTTGTGTCTGATAACGTGATGTCATGCACGCGAATTTTGCTGTCTGCTGCTCCCGTTACCAGAGTGTCTTCGGATTTTGGCAAAAACTGTATTTGACAAAAAAAAAATTACAAATTAGTATTCGTTTCCAAATGATTGTACTACTTTCTCATTCAATTCAATGAAGAAACATTTAATAGTTGAACAAAATACAAACTTTGACGGTAAAAATATTTCCAGTGTGTCCTGTGGGAAGTACGAGCTTCTTTTCATATTTAAAAGGGTTCCACAAGATGATATTCCAATCATCCGATGCAGATGCAAGAATCCTAAACAAAAGAGTTATATTTACAATTCAACATTGTATCTTATTTACATTTAAAATTTAATTATAAATTCAAAATAATATTGACGTTTTACTCACTCTCCATTTTCATTCCATTCAAGACAATTTACACAGCCTGTGTGGCCTTGCAACTCGGTTTCAAGTCCAAGTCTGGATATAAAGCTTTCTGTAACCTGCAGTTTTCTCGAAACAGAGCGAGCTGCCGATTCCTGAAGTCATACCAAACAATTCAGACCAATAAATTTGTGAGTGCTTTTCATCTTTTATATTTTCATTTTTGAATTGTCTTTTTGAATTTTCGTTTAAACGAAACTTACTTGCAACTCCCTTCTTCTCAGAAGGTCCAACATCCGTGGATCCTGTTCCTTTTTGCTCGGAAAAATGTCCATGATTACTCACATGAATTTGACCTCACAAGAATACACGTCCGCGAATTGAAACGTCGAACTTTGCTAGACTATACCTGAGAACGAACAGCTGTGCTGTGTTTATAGACCAGCATTATAAATGCACCTGCGTTTGACAAACAATAAAATGATAATTTCCACTGAATTTCTCAAAATTGTTAAACTAAAAAAAAACGAGAACAGAAAAAAACGTCAACAACAATATTTGTGACAGTTACAAAAACAAGCTTTCAAAACAAATCGCACGGCCATTGGTGTTAACGTTTGCAATTTCTCTAGATGTTACTTCTTATCATAGGATAAGTTGGAATTTCTAATTTCCAAGAAAATAGGTTGATTGACAAAAATACTCACCGTGACATAAATATTAATAATTGACAACTCGCAATTTCAGCATAGACTGCTGACTTGATCAGGTTTCGCATCACTCATTGTGGGCATTTGGTTTCGGATCGTTTGACACAGCGCACGCCGATTCGCGACACATCTCGCAGTCCCCAGGTATCCTTGTCAAGTACGATTTCTCCGTTGAACTCACGTAACGAAAACACTCCTTCGCACACACACACTTGGTTATCAGTTGCGACGCGAAGTTGCCTGCGTAAATACAAAAACTCGCATGACGTTAGTTGAGAATGACAAAAGTCGCGCGGGAAAATCAAAACAATTCAAATTGTTTACATTGTCATTCTACCTTGTTTAATTACTCTGACGCGAAAACGATCAAGTTTCATCAACAAAACAGACTATTAAATTGATTATATAAAGTATAAATGTATGAAAACGACAATACAAATTTGGTCAGTTTTCAAACTGTTTTGAGGTCATCAAGTTGGTACTAGTGATTTTTTTCAAGTAAATCAGCCGGCTGAGAGGTTGAGACTTGTATACATTCTTCGTTGTCTTCCCATAGCAGTGTTGGGTTGTTTTAATTAATTTTCATTGTTGGCACTTTTTCTTGTCTTGAATATCGAAGCTGTATGTTGTGAATTATGTGAATTTTCGGTTCTTAAGAATTTTCTGATCTACTTGTTGTTGCGTGACTAACTTCAGAGACTCGTGTCCAGTCTATCTCCATTCCAGTCCAAGTTCTCGCATAGCCATCAAAATCAACAACAACATTGTTTTGATAAGATAAGGCAATAACGAATGGAAGTCTGCTTTATTTTCATGTCATTATGAAACTTGTGTGTAACGTCAAAGTGTCTCATCGCTTCGTCGCGGATTCATCAAAAAATCGATCTGTTAAAACAAGTCTTGCAATCAGTAGAAACTCAATTAAAGATAAAGATTTTTATATTTTACTACAAACCTTGCAAAATAAAACCGGCACCAAATACAAGGTCAGTTATTTATTTTACATTCATTGTTAAGCAAGCTTAAAGTTCAATGTTATTTTTCTAAACATCTTAAACATTCATTATCAGTTCCTATTTTTCAAGCTCATTTGTTTATTTTTTATTGACATAACCTACAATTTTGATTATTGCGTAATTAAACTGTTAGAAAATGTTCCCTTTTATGTTCTCTTTTAGTTATTTTGCATTCTCAAATGTTGAATGCAAATTAAATAGGTGACATTTTTTCAAAGTCAATGAACTTACAAATGGCAGCGAATCGCTGCAAAATTATCCATTCATTTTTATCATCTTTTTATTTATAGTTTTTTTTATCTCGACTTACCCTCTTTGAACAATATCTCATTCATCTCAAATTGATTTTTTACAGGTCAACGACAACGTTCAACAAATTTTCAACAAGTACATTGAACAGGGTAAAACGTCAATTAGCTTCATCGAACCTCCACATGACCTTATTATCCAGTGCGATGACATAATTCAACTAAAAAGTTTCTTGCGAGTGCTCAGACTTGGACTTGAAAATAAAACTAATCTTGCGGTACTGCCGTTGTCGAATACAGGCCCAAAAGACATCACAAATACTTTGAGCAAAAGTCAGGAAAAAGTTACAATCAAGGAACCGTCTAAGTATCCAACTCTAAAAGGTTTTCCCAGAAACTGCAAAAAACTCTATTGTCTGGTCTGCAACGAAGAACTTTCGACCGACAGATTTTGCAGTTACAGAGTTTGCGATTGCTAGATTTGTCGCAAAACAATTTGACAAGCGTGCCCAAGGAACTGGGTGATTTGGTGCATCTGGCGGCAATTAATTTGGCGGGAAACCAATTGGGGAAAGCACCGCTGTCAAAATGGGCCTGGGTCTCTAGTCCACACTTGGCTAAAAGTTTGTGCAGTCTAGACGTTAGTAATAACCAAGTAAGTATTCGAAAACAGTATAAATAATTTTTTTCTTCCATATTGTAGAATTATGAATTCAACTGCATCTTTGGCCGCATAAAGAATTATCAAAACGACTTATCTACCAAAAGTTCGATTTTTTTAAACAGCTCCAAAGTTCAACGGTCGTAGAATTTTCGGCTGATAATCAATCTCATTAGTCTTCAATCGTGAGTCGCAAATTGACTTATGTTTTATTCTCTTTTTCAGATTCGTGTTCTACCTCACCAAATTGGTAACCTTGGCAATTTGCAAGAACTGCTTCTGAACGAAAATTTGTTACAAGTGCTGCCGCAAAGTGTGGGTCGACTAACACGTTTAAGAACTCTCAACTTAGAGGATAATAAATTACAGTTCCTCCCAGGAAGTATGAGACATTTGAGATTGAATTCACTGGATATTGCAAAAAACGATTTTGTATTCATGGAGAATCAACCTGTTCGACGTGATTTTAATGTTCCAAGCCTTGTTGAAGTTGCAGCAAGGGCTGTTATACAGTCAAGGTAAAAATGTTATTTCGGCATTTCTAAAATAATATTCTAAGTAATATCGTTATAAACAATTATTTAGTTAATGAAAATTTCATTTTTAGAAAACACTATAATGCAAGCATCATACCATTGACATTGGTAACTTATTTGGACCATGCACGATATTGCGTTTGCGGAGCCCCGTGTTTCGAATGCTCTGTTCACCTGCTAGTGATCTTGGACATGAGCATGATAGCTCAAAGTGTACGTTCATCCGCCAACAGTACCGCTGCCTTCGACTGTTATTTTTGTTCGCCATCTTGTTTGAGAAGATATGCACCCAGAGCAGCTCTTAGGTAGAGACCTACAAACTCTGGTGCCTGATAGATTTTGTTTCAAAGAAATTGATCGTTGACGATAAGAGTTTATTTTTCAAATGTGATTTCATAAATAAGTACAAAATTAGCTCTAAGCACAATTTAATAATAAATGATTTATGATTGGTATTTATTGATTACCTTATATTACTAATTATAATTTTATGAAGTATGAATTAGAAGTTCCGAAAGGAATAATAATATTTTTTGTTACATGCGACACTAAGTGATAGTAATTGACATAATTTTCATGATTAAAAAATTTTTTTAATGTTTAATAAATGTGTTAAAAATTAAAATTTGTTTTGTGCTTGTCACCGTCTATTCTTATTTACTTATTTATATTAAAATCAAAAAATATAGATGTACGAAATTTAATTTTCAATTAAAATTCGTTGTAATTTTAAGTTTTTCAATTTATTATTTATTTATTTTACATGTAAAAATGAGTCTTTGAGAAAGTGTTACTCCACAGTAAAAATAGAAAACTTCATTACCGATCATTACAATGCCCTCTATCGATTGTTGAACACACCCAGTACTGACATCTGATTGTATGGAAAAATACGTCAATTCTGTAACATAAATTCGACCGTGATTACGAGTTGTAAACTTTCGTCGGATTTTTTTAAAGTTGTATAATTAGATTTAAAGTTATAAGCAGTCGCTCAAAATGTCATATCAACTGTACAGAAACACGACCATCGGGAGTACTTTGCAAGAAAGTCTAGACGAATTGATACAGGTTAGAACATTTTTCATTTGATTTTATTTAACGCATTTATTGTTTTTCTGATAGGTTATGAAACTTGTGTCTAGATATTACTTTTTGCTAATTTCACCGTTTATATTTACTAATAATAATATTGGTATCTATATTTTGAACTATATTATCAATTATTATTACATTATTGTATTTTGTTTGTTTGTATTTCCAATTTATTCATCTTTACATTGTTTACATTTCAGTACGGTCAGATAACTCCTCAACTGGCGATGAAAGTTCTTCTTCAATTTGACAAAGCTATAAATACAGCACTTGCAAATAGGGTTAAGTCAAGACTCACATTCAAGGTAAGAAAAAAACATAATAAAAACATAACGAATTGGTTAAAAATCGTATTTGATATCTTAATTAATCGTCGATTTTCTTGTTTTTGTTTTTAGGCTGGTAAATTAAACACCTACCGATTTTGTGATAACGTTTGGACATTCATGCTTAAGGATGTTGAGTTCAGAGAAGTCCAAGAAGTCGCGATTGTAGATAAAGTCAAAATTGTCGCTTGTGATGGGAAGAGTAAGTATTTTTAACTCAAATCATGTTCAATATTTGAAATGTCGTAATCAGGCAAGATATATGAATGTGAGATATTAACACTTTGCTTTGTCTTGTTTTCAGCTGTGGACGCTGATGGTGCACCAAGACGATAACACATATCCGATCAGCTTCGCGAGAGACTTTTTCAATCCTTTTTCCATACTTAAGAAAAATTCAATTAAGAGCTCACCGAGATCAAGCTCGTTCCAGTTTTCAAAATTGACAATTCAAAATATCAATCGGCAATGTATGACGGTGTGTTCAATTTGATTTATTTTTCATTTCATTCACAAAGACTGTTTGTAGCCGGCAAATCTAGTTTGATTTGTTGACTAAGATATACACAATGTGGACGAAAAACAAAAACAAATTTAGAACTTAAGATGCGTTTTTGATGAATTAATATAATATGAGGGAAAAAATGGATATATGCATGGTTGCAAATTCATGCAAAATACATATATACATTTTTTTGCGAAATAAAAAAGAAGTATTTATAATTAAGGGTGATACTAATTGTGTACGATTGTATGAAAGAAACCTGAACAAATATAAAAACGTTCGAGTATTTTTTGGGAGGCGGCAGAAACGCTTGGATTAATTCGAGTGTTGTTGATGTCAGTGCAGAGAGTAAGACAACATGTATGTTGCGATACGATTTTTGTACACCACAAGCTGAACAAACCAAAAATCGATCCTACCTGAACAATGGAACTTAGGATACATTTATGATTAAAACTATTTGTGGAAATATAGCAGATTTTATTGATAAAACAAATCTCCCGATTCATTCACCATCCGAAACTTCAATCACTTTTTTAAGTTGCGTGCGGCGTGCCGAATTGAGATGTTGGGACGCAAGATTGCTCTCACTTTCACCTTTGTGGTGATTCAAAAAGATACCATAGTCGGCATTCCCCTGCCATTAGTCTAAATAGAAAGAGGCTTTCCCTTTCGTCGCATCAAATGATCGCATTCATAGCTTTCGCTAATCATTGCTCGATCAAGGTTGATTACGGGTGGCAAGTCTACCGAAACTTTTCTTCCGGGCCATTTTCTTCTCCTCAACAATGTGTCTAAAGTGATGATGAATCACAATCCTGCTTTGAAAAATATGTTCATCTTTACTGTTGTACATTTTTAAAATCTAGATGGTAAGTAAACATTTTCTAATTACGTTTTTATAATCATAGATTATTCATTATGCAATTAATTTTACATTAGAAAAAATCCTTTATTGAGTGCTACAATAGTATAAGTGACTTTGATTAATCAGTTTGTTTTTGAATTTAAACAGATGTTGGTTTTCTAAAACATATAAACCGGATTAAAATGGTGAAATGGGATGTACGTTTTTTTCAGGGCCAAATTTGAAAGAGCGAAGGCGAATGAAATTTGGAGTGTGTTGCAGCATCGGGTCTGCGGGTTTATACAGCGTGGCTTAGATATCTGAAAGGAAGTATGGAAGGAGAGACAGTTACCTTTCTCCGGAGATGTTGTAGCGCGAATCATCGAGCATGTCGAGACCACCACCTTCACAGGCCTTCGATCTCTCGTTGCAACTGAGTCAATCAGTTAGATGAAACGACTGCGAGAGCAGAGAGGCCTCGTCAAAATATAAACAAGTTTTCCAAAAAGTGTCGCAACTTGTTTTTCGTTGTTTGGGGAATGAAAGTGGCTACACCGCAATTTGCGACGAATCGTTGAAATTTTACCACACGAAATGCCGGCCCACGGAGATTTCATTAACAATTGTGCGGAACCACCACAACGTCGTCGCACACCCGAAGGTATTAAAAAATAAAACAAAAAAGATTAAGTTCAGACTTAGAGGCTTGTGAAATTTCTAAAATGAGTTTTTATGTACGTATTAGAAAGTATATATTTTGCAAATCATCAAACCGGATAGAGGTATATCACATCGAACTTCTTTTTTTTAAATTCCTTTTTTACATATCTGAAATCGAGAATATAATACAAAAAAGCACAGTGTTTATTAGACCATTGAATTGAAAACTATCATCAAAATAGGTTGTTTGGTATAGCAATTTTAAAGTTGTATATACCCGCATTTTAAATACAATGATTTACCTCATTTCAATAAAATTCTACTAATCTACCGGTTTTTGCGTTTTTGTGTGTTATTTATTGATTTTATATTTAAATAACCGAACATAAACCTCAACCGAATTTTTATCAAAATATAAAATAACAACTATAAAATCATACAAAAATGTAAAAACGAATGTATACAAAATGAAACAAATTATCACCTCAACTAAAAAAGGTATTGACGTATGTGCTCATTATATAGTTTTTGTTCCTTTTAGAGCAAAAAAAATGTCATCCGTTCTCTACGTTCGATCATTTTATCATTTGTTTTTTCGGATTTTTAGTGGTAAATTTGTAACTTTTTCTAAACTTATTTTTATATCGGTATTAAATTTGCATTTTGCTTATATTTGTTATCAGTTTAATGTTTTTATGAGCAATAATTCATTATTTTTCAACAGTCTCACTGATATATTCACTACGCATAGATTTATTTATACGTCAATCATACTTTCTACTTGAGGCAAGCAGATACGCGACAAATGGAAGATCGCTATGACGTAATCTATTTTCTGGTTTATGGAATGTCAAAACGATTTTAGGATTCTGGCGAATAGATTCTACTCGAAGTAAATCATTTGTTTTTAAAGTAGAGTGTAACAAATTTTAGTTGCAGTTCAAGAGAAGTAGAAATCAATTTCGTGTGACGCGTTTTCGAATTGAGACAAGCAGAAAATCGATTTCCGCAAAAGTTTGCGCAGATGAAACGTTTAAATTACAGCAGCCATATTTCATTCTGAGTCAATACTATTTTAGACTGATTCAAATTAATTATCATCAATTAGAAACAATATTTGAATTAAGTTAAATTTTTTACATTGCATATGACATATATTATTAAATGACGCTTTTATAATTATGTGAATGTTTCTGACACAATTCAGGAGCGGTTTCGTCATGATATTTTCTCAAGGACAAAACAATTTAAAAAATTGTATATCCTTTAAAATTTTCTATCAAGCAAGAAAAAAATTCATTTATTCCAAAGAAAATCTACGAGTAGCAAAAGTTTTTCTTTTTTCAGTCAATCATAATTATTGTTTATAAACAATTGAATGATCAAGTCCCCTTTTTGTACAACTGACAATTGTAAAAGTTATTAAATGAGAAAAAAATGAGAAAATGTTTGTAATAAAACCACAGTGAAAGTTTCTGCAAAATGGTGAATTATAGTTTCTTGAAATTAAGCGGTTTCATGTGAGATTGTTGCTCTTTGTTATAATTTTTTAATTAAAAAACAGACGTTCTGTAGTTTTTTAAATGATGGTTAATTTTAAAAATGCAAAGTTTTAATAAATACACAAATTATGTAAAAAAAAGGTGTCATCGTGATACAAGCAGAACTAATATTTGTCAAACGTGGATTTTGAAATGTGCGAAATGGACGTTTCAAAGGTGGTACAGTAGATGATCTAATGACTCTAATGCTTGGACAGAGACCTTCTAATGAAAGTGCGAGTAGAAACTACGCGGCCTCGACTCACTTTCAGCATTTCGCACTAAACAACTCAATTCCAATAATTTTAGCCGATTATTTATACCATAAAATGATGTAAATGTGGCAAAACAAAGTAATTCGAAAAGTAAATGTAAAAATCATTAAAAAATAGCCGTCGCAAAATTAAAAGCACAAGTTTTTTTATGTAAAATTGTATTACAGAAATGGTGATAAAAAAATAAGCCATAAAAATATAATGTATTTCGAATGTCTTGTACATTTTGGTTCTTTTTGGGTACGTGTGAATGTTCCAAGAAAAGGAATCGTCGTTGAACATTCGAAGCAAGTAGGGAATTCACAGATGTCACTTGTTTTTGTCGCTTGGAATACGTAATAGAGACGTACGTTTATCAAAGAAAGCGATCAGATATGTACTGTCTTAAATATTCAAATTTGAAGAGAACTATTTCAGAAATTAAAAAATATTGAACATGACAAAGAAGAAAATCCAAAAAAATAAAAAAAAAAAAAAAAAACAAACAAACAAACAAATTGAATCAAAATTGAAAATGGAATAACTCATTATCATTATATTTTTTAGATGTGGTGAATGAACGTCTGCAGGTGTTAATGACTGAAGGTAAATCTGTCTACGCAGATGATGATGTAGACACGCTGGTACTACCGCCCTATTATGACGCTAAAAAATTCGAACTAGGTCAAAAAGTTTTTGCAAATAATGTATTTGCAATGATGATAGCAAAACTATCTGGACTACTAGTCTTATTAGCCCTGCCGACTATTCTCGATATCTTAATTTTTACACGACAGAGTGGGACTCCCTGTGCCGCATTTCGTCGATATGTTTCAACTATTCTTCACACATTCGTTTGGTACGAGAACGATCCAGACAAGAAAAATAAGTAAGGGGCTAATTTAATTAGTTGTTCGAAAACTGTTAAAGGATTCGACGAACTCAGTCTTTAGAATTGATCAACTTTTCTTTTTGCAGCTTTTTTCGTTCGTTAAAGAATGTGCGAAGAAAACATTGCGTGGCGTCGAAGAGATGTTCCCAAGCGGGTTTGCCTCGCATTACACAGTGGGATATGGCGCTTACCCAATTTGGTTTTATTGGATTTACTTTATTGAGCAACAAGCAGCTGGGAATTGTCATCTCCAAAGAGGAGGAAGAAGGCCTAGTGCATTTCTGGCGAGTTGTTGGGTATCTTCTTGGAACCAGAGACAAGTAAATGAGTCTGATCATTACCAAGTTCAATTTATGTTTCCAACGTTGTTAGTTTTTAAAATGTATTTTTATTTTTTAGGTTCAACCTCTGCAGCAGTTCTTCGGAAGAATGTAAAATCATGTGCAGGAGATTGTTGGAAGAAATCTTTATACCGTCGTTTAAAGTGGAAAACCCGAATTTCAAAGAGATGGGCCGAGTTCTTTTGGAAGGATTGTGGCCCGTTACTCCGTTCCTCGATACCAAAGCTTACACAACATTTACGATGCAGCTGTCTTTATCAGCCACTGCCAACAATAATCATTCGTTGGTTATAGGTAAAGAGTACCTATTGTACCACAAGGACAAACTTTACAGGCGTTAAAATTTTCACGCTGTGGTTAAACTGGCTCTTGAACATGACTATATTATCTCTATTGTGTTTAATTTTATCTTCAAACTTTATATTTTTTTTTTCACAGATACGTCATCCTTGCCTTTGTACAGCAAATTTTTACTCAACTTGCAATGGTCAGTTCACAAATACCTCCTGTCAACTGAAAAATGGTTCTCAACGTACTTTCGGCAATTGTTCAACTTTTTGATGAGGCTGGCAATCACGATCACCGAGCGTCGTCCATATTTAGCTTACTATAATTGGGGTTTCAAAAATTCGCAAGTCAATATTTACAAATATCATTACGATTGATTTATGATTCATTTGGTCTAGCGATCTAGACATTCAATAATTTTTTTTATCCAAAGACTTAATTTATTCAAGTAGGAAATGTTTTTATCCAAAAAGTTACTATTTTATGTGTGATGTATTTAGATAAAATCGAGTAAAAACTCGTGAATTATTTGACACTAGATAATTTTTTGATGAAGAAAACAACTGTTACAAATTTGCTAAATCATATGAGCAATTTTGCAATTCGATGGCGACAATGTACTTATGCAAAATATTAAATGAATTTTTGATATTAGATCGTTTGATATTAGATTTTGTTATATAATTTGCTAGAAACGTTTGTATGACTACCGGTAATAATCAAGTAAAGATTTTTTATACTCTTGAATTATAAAGGATCAAATATTAAAAATTTACATCGTGACATTGATATTTACATTTCAAAGATTTAATCCGTCATTATTCAATAATATAAAAATCATTGACTTGATTATTACCAGAAGCTACAGATTTTATTCATAATTTAACAGTCATAATTTTAAGAATAGACGAAGGTTGTAGATTTAATTGAATCATTCATTTTGATATACTCAACAACGTTAAATACAATTTATACAGGGTGTTTTAATATTGTATGATAAAATATTGATTCTGTTCAAAAACAAAAGAAATCAATACCTTTTGAAATGTCAGGGTATAATAAATGTTACTTTGCTCTACATTTTTGTACAACACATTGTTATTTAAATATTGAATTGTAAATAAACCTGTTTTCTTATACCGTTTGTCTGATGTCTAATTTGTTGTTTTAGTTTTGAACTATTCATCATTTTATTTTCATACGTATTCTCTGATTTGAACCATTGTTAAGCACATCCGTAGAAAAAAAAACTTTCTAGTCATACATACTTGTCATTACTCAGGTACATGTAATAATGACGAGAAAGTTTTCTCTAAAACATATTCTAGAACAAACTGAAAGAACTGAACTAGACAGGTGTACAGAAATAAATTTGGTTTACATACATTTTGTGTTGCATGTAAATAAAAAAAACTAAGTTTATAAAAAATTATGAAAGATGATTTAATGATCATTTTATACTTATTTTACATCAAATAAGGTCTATAAAAATAGTAAGGTTTTATTAAATACATATCATTTCGTACTTAATATATTTCGCTTCAGTCGCAAAATATTTAACAATACAGATATTCACTATACATTATATACACAGAGCGATAAAAAAGTTCCGAAACGGTCTAACATCGCCCAAAACATCTCCTAACTGAGAAACGAAGGAAAATATGTGGTCGAGATTTTCAACTTTTCCAAAAATATTACTATCGCATATTTTCTTCTTCCTCTAGTTAATAGATATGTTGAAAAATGTCTCATACCATTTTGGAACTTTTTTGTCGCCCTGCACATAAATTACTCATTAAATATAAAATATACATATAAAATAATACACTTCTGACAGTGAAATAATTTGTATCCTAAAATTTATATTATACATCCAAAATTATAATTTCATCTGGATATCATTCTATCAGGGTATCATTTGACTTTCTTATAACAATCGAATGTTAAATAAAATCAAATAAAAGTTATACATTGATTTTTAAAACGAAATAAAAATTATAATTGCGACATATATTTGTATCTTTTTGGAAAGATCAGAACATGGCTGTTTTAAGAGATCAGTTCATGTCTGACAATCAGTCTCAGACAATTGTAACACAATTCTCCACAAATTTAATCACACTATGCTGGCGCATCTTTCTCTTTTAAAGGCACGTTGGATTCGTCTTTAGTAGTTGTTTCAGGCGCCCTGCTTTTGTTTGCCGGGTCGTTCCAGTGTTGCATCTCACCGGTACCGAAGATGAAAAATATACTTGCTCCGGTACAGTAGATTATAGCAAGAATCCAAAATATAATACTCCAGCTGGAGTAACGTTGATTATTGTAAGTCAAAGTTCCAACCATGAAGCTACTCAGGTAACCGCCGATCGAACTGAAAGTGTTCGCGATGCCAAATATGGTGCCTGAAAAGTTGGGTGCTATGTCCAGACCGTTTCCGAGGTAACCGGGCGACACTGCTCCATTAATTGTCAAAGCCAGAGTAAAAATAATACTGAAATTGTGCGATCGCAGCCGAAGTATGCTTGTACTATCATCAACATTCCAGGACTCATCACAGCTGAATAAAACCCAATTTTTATATTCGATTGCAAAATTTTCATATTATTTTGAACAAAAATTGCTATTCATCAGAAGAAATAAAAAAAAAAAAAACGATTGAAGTATAATTTTTGCTAATGATTATACTGAAGATAACAAGTATCATTAAAATCATTACAAAATCTTGTTATAGCAACTTTTTTTGCTTCTCGTACTTCCTGCTTTTGGATTGCAAAATTGCAAATGGATTGGAATTGAAAGTGGAATTTCAATTGAACTTACCAAAGAGAGTGAAATATTTTCGTATATGAGTGACTGATAATTTATTCGTTCGTCGTAAGTAATCGCCCAAGATTGATGTGGCGAGGGCAAACAAATATTTTCCCAAGTAAGGAAGTGACGAGAGAAGTCCGTTCTGAAAGAGAGAGATCTCAGATTAGTTGAAATCTCTGTCTTGATTATACAATTGTTTAGTCTTTCTTACGAACCTCTTTGATATTAAAATGTAAAATGTATTTCATATAAGTTGGCAACTGATGTACAACCGTGAAGTATCCAAATACACTGCAGGCATGGGTTATTACAATGGCCCAGACAGGGGCCGAGGTAATGATACATTTCCAAGGTACGGGCAGTCTCTGCAAAGATAATTAATCATTTTAATTGAATACAAAATTAAAAGATAAATTTACAAAAAAATTATAGTTCAAAAATTTACTTTTTTAGTAATAGTATTTCCTATGCTATCTTCGATGAAACTTTTCTCCTCGTCGGATATCCTGGGATGTTGAGCTGGAGAGTCGTAAACGAGGACAAACCATGCTATGCTCCAAATTAATCCAACTACACCCGTTACGTAAAAAACGGATTCCCAACCGAAAGACGCAATGAGATAACCGCTGACTGGCATTGTAATAGCCGCTCCCAATGATGATGCTGAAAAAATTGAACTCCATGTCATTTCAATTAATTCGATTGTAGCAATTCTTTTTATTTGTCATCAAATAGTCAATGGACAAACAAGAACGCAATTTCCATTATAATTGAACTTTTTCTGCTAATTCTTTATCCAGTGTAAAAATGTGTGAAATGTAATTTTCCGAAGTTAATGAATACAATCGAACTGTAAATAAATTCTGTCACTTGAATGGCAGATCTACTTCATTAACTCGGTTTTACAGTTTGTTAAATATAGTATGATGATTGATCGTAATAAAAAATAAGAAAAAACAGATGCACGAAGGAGTTACAAAAAAGAAATAAATTTGATATGAATTTTGGAAATGGAGCAAGGTGACGGTTAGCGGATCAAGGAGCGATTATTACTCGTCCGACCTTAAGTTAAGAAATACAATCTATCTAACGTTTATTGACGAAAAAAAAATGGTCTCGCACCTTGACTGGTATACGAATGATAAATAATAATTTCGAATTAATAAGGCAGGCTGATGAAAGGGGGTAAAAAGTGGATTATAATGTTCGATGCATTTTACGTCGGGATGTTAATTTAACGGCCGAGTTATTCATGAAAGTACACTTTAAAGCCAATAATTAGCAGGCGGCTCTGCAATTTGCAAGTAATAAGATCAGATTGATATTAAACTTTTTTTTTTATTCAACCCCGACAATTTTGTGGCATTCAAGTACTCTTCTTGCAATTTGTTGTGATTTTTATTGTAAGTCGTTGAGTAGAAGGACGTGGCTGAGAGGCCATCAATCTATTCTCACCCATCATGTTGGACACGAATTTGCTGCGCTCGTTCGGAGGAATCCAGTGCGCGGTCATTGGTTGTATAGCTGGCCACGTTGCACCCTAGAAAATTTATCATCGCGAGTTAATTTGATCATCATAAAAAATTGTGCTTTATTAACATCATTATTTTTATTTTATTCATTTACCAGCATGAGTCCTAAAATAGCTCTGAGGATAACGACTGCGATATAGCCCCAAGATGAGGCAACTGGTGTGAGAAAAGTTATGATACTAGATACTAGCATACTGTATCCAAAAACTTTTTTTGCCCCGATAACTTCAGCTAGTCGACCGCCTGGAAGCTCCGTGAATACATATCCCCAGAAAAAACTCCCAAGGATGAGATTTTGTTCGAATTCATTCCAAGGGTACCTTGTCTGCTCTATAGGCTGATTATCTTTTATTACCACGCTATCTTCTTTGCCTTTTTCCTGAAAAATGATAAAAATAAATATAAAAAATACAGCAAACCGTCTCAAAGCGGAGATAAATTTAAATTGTATGAAAAAAGGTTAATTTTCGAATATTTTTTTCAACCGACGGTGAAAATAATACCTTCCAGCTGTGACGACAATAATTACGATCATGACTGGTGCATTAATATTCTTTAACACTTTGATCTAACTTTTGTACTTACAAATGAGGTACAGTCTACAAATATAATTCATTCTTCGAGACTTAATGAGTCATTATTCGTTTGTTCCGTTTGTCTCGCGAGACAATTTTTTAATCAGGGAAAAATCGCATTTTACCTTGCTATTCTTTTTTTTTCTTTCTTTTTTGCAAACCAAAATGGTTATTTAATATAATTATTTTCGAACTTTTAGATAACTAGTTAAACTTTCTTATCTCGTTATAGTAATGCTTCTCACGACTTTATAGGTGTCGGTAATTGAGTGTATGCAAAAATCAGTACAATTTCTATGCATTCAAAAGTTGCACAACTCAAATTAATTTTTTTTTTTCACAGCAATTTATTTGAGCAAAACTATTTATAGCAATATGATAAGATTAATGATCAACCATGACCACAGATTAATGGGATCTATCAATAACGCAATTTTTTCCTAATTAACATGCAATTTGTATTTTTAATTTATGCACACATTCATATATTTCACTTTAGATTTTTTTCTTCCCTTCTTTCGAAAAATGAAACAAACAAATTTCGAAATCGGAAATTCACTTTCAGGGAAAAGAAAAGAATTACAAATTAAAATGTAAAATTTTATCTTCGGTGAATTTGATCAAAAGGTGTGGAGTTTGTTGAAAGTCTTTTTCTTACGTTGTGAAGAAGGTGGGGTAACTCTAGGTTCTCGTCTCGAGAATGGTTTGCAGTTTGGGTAGCGTATCCTTGGGTGCAATCACTGTCATTGTGACTGATGGTGTTTCGGCTGATATTAGTTGGCACGACCATGGCAACGATGGCAATGGTGAGATTGACGCGGAGCATGTAATTGAACATGAAGCCCAAAATGACCATGATGTTGAGCACCTGACGACATGTTAGAGTACCTGCAATCAAACAAAAGATTGTCCACGATTAACAATTTTGAAATTGACGCGAAACGTTCAAGGACTGCATCGACAACAAACAGAACAATTAATCTCGAAAATTAATTGGTTAACCCATGACGTGTGTTCTGCTATATTCGCAATTCAAGTCGAATAAATTGTTTTTAAATAAACGAAACGATGCAGAAGGTTGATGAGGTGCGAGTTCAATTGATAACAAGCTTACGTGCCTTTTGTAGTTGTTAAATTATAAATAATTGATTACAGGAAAATTGAACAAATAACATCGCTAATATACATTCCATTTCACACATTTCAGACGAGGCTTTAAATTTTGTTTTGAATTTTTTTATCTCGCATTTCAAACTGTTATACGTCAATATTTGTCTGTTCTAGAAAAATAACATTTTAATTTTGTTCTTTTTTTTTACTTTATTAAATTGTATTTTCAAGGTGTTTTAGTCATGTTTGTTTTATTTTGAGAAAGACATTGAGTTTTGGAATATTATATATTATATAACGATTGGGACAAATTGTCATCACTTCCGACAATTTTCATACCGGAAAGTGTCAGAAAATTGGTAAACAACAAACTGATATCGTAACGTACGATTGTTTGGTGGATCAAAGCCAATGCCATTTGCTTACGTAATGCAAAATGCTGTATACAGCATTACTAAACACGAAGGCATTCGACAAACTGCAATTAACAAAAATGATAATTGACAAATTTTTCAATTAGAAATAAAATATCAACTTATGAGATATATTTTCATCTTTCCACTTGGTTTATTATAATTTGAGATTATTATTATTTTAGTATTTTATGACTTCATTAAAACTATTGATGAAAAATGAAGACAAAAAAAAATAAAATAGAAATAAACCATGTACGAGTGGGAGGTAAAATTAATTCCGGCTAAACACGTTGAGGAGTGGGAAAATTTTACAGACCGTTGTCTTTTTAGTCTGCATACATAAATTATGCAATTACAAATCAGAATTGCGTTTTGTGTTATGATCGCATTACGCGTGAACGTCGTGTTAAATTATGGGACAGGGTGGGTATAAAATTACATCGTGCCTCTGATGATAGACTTATAATTTTATCTTCAATTTCGTAACGTTTTTTAGTTAATTTTATCACTAAAACAACAGTGTAAAGTCTTATAGTAAATAGTGTTACATATTTTATCACCATCCATGACTAGCTAATTTGTCTTCCAAACAAAATTTGCAACACGACGAATAGAATTTCCATATTTAGAAAAGCTTTTTCGTACCAGCGGGGGGTTAAAAATTCGGACTTGACACGATTGAGAGAAAGAAGACGTTGAAGTGCATGTCGATGAAAATCATTGAAAAATCATTATAGATCGAACTTGACATAAAAATGAACAAAAACATATGCGAACGCTTGCGGCGCACATGTTAATTGTTTGAAGAGTTTGCGGCGCCGCGAGAAACTCGTTATCAAAAAACCGTGAATGAAGGCCAGAAGAGAGTCAACCGATAAGTCGCGAAATTCATGAATGGACTTGGTTGTGGAAAAAATTCGTTCGAATTTTCGATGTTATCCAATTACGATAGTCATACTGGTTTTATCTAGTCAGACTAATTCTCATCCGTTCGAATGTTTCTATATTCATCATTTATACTATAGATCCGTCTAGATCTGCAAAAGAAATCATTTTTATTAATTTTTAAAAATCAACTGCTGACATTTTGGATCTTTGGCATTTTCAATGTGCATTTCTGACCTTGACTTTGACTGGATATTGCAAACAATAGTAAAATCGTGACTAATTAACACTTCCATCCCTCTTTTTCTTTGTATTTTAATAAGACAAAAAAATACAACAATATAAAGAAATTAAATAAAAATTTAAAAAAATATACGAATAACAACAACAAATTAATTAAAAGACAAAAAAAATAAAAAATAAAAAAATAAATAGGTGGATGATTATTTGCTGCAGAGAATTGTGAGCGAAAAAAATGTTTTACTAAAATGATTAACTTGTTCTCAGGATCGAAAACTCATAATCGCATAAATCACAAAGGCGACTCTCATCCGCGGTTAATTCCGCGCAGAGAATTGTTTAATTGGCAAACTAATCACCGCTTAATTGTGCAAATGATGCAAGTTCTCTCTTTGTTTTGATTTCGCTAGCGCGCTCTCCGCAGTGTGTATTTTATTTTTCACTATTCTCAATGACCTGATACGAATTGCGACGCCTGCACACACAATCGAATGCACAATACGTCTTATTTTAAGATTTTTTTCATTCAAACTTGGTATAATTCTTAGAGCGATTGACGTTCGCTGCAAATGAGGATACGAGATAATAACTCATCTTGAGGAAAAGTACTATTTGCAACTTTTTCACAGGCGATCTTAAATATTCTTCGGTTCACCTCATACATGTGAAAAAATAAACTCAATTACCCATCTAATTAGTCGATTTATGTTATTCACACTTTTATTTGTTCGACAGTAAAGGTAGGTTGATTTCTTTCTTTTTATTCATTCAACTGATTCATCATTTGTTTTTGATAAAATATTTGCCACAAAAGTTGATGAATGATTGACGCACATTGGTTATAAACATGTCGCAAATCGTGTTATAGTGTACTATGACCAATATTTTTTTACGTGCTTAGAAAACTACTTTTGATATTTTCATTATTTCTTTATCTTTTCGGATTCTCTTTACTGTCGCTAAAAATATTAACGAACAAAAATAAACCAATTGAACTGATAATTGTGACAACATTTTAAAATCTTTCTTAAAAAAAATCAACATCAATCTTTTTGTTTCTTAATCGAATACCTTAAATGTTTTGTTTGCATTAATTTTTGCTTGAGTTGTTGATCAATCGCGTAATACTTCCGTATATAGGTGAAATGGCAAAAACAATGTTTTTTGCATTTGAATGTTTGGTATAGTGTAAGTGTGATTTAGCAAATTGAAATGTGGAGGTCGGAAATTAATTATACCAAATTCAAAAAGAAAAAAAAGTCGGATGTCATCTTATTGATACAAGTACGAGCTGTTGACTTGTCTAATACTATATAACTCACTATTACTTAACATTCAAGTTTATCTTCATAATGATATACAACGCTTAAGAACTCAAATAATGTAACATCAAAAGGGGGATGTACTTTTGAACAAACACGAGACAACATTGAAATTGAACATGAAAGTGAATTTTAAATTGAATTCCTATAATTAAATTTGCACACGTTTTTATTTATATTTAATGAACATTACTTTTTATTTGTTAAAACGTTTTGCAAAGACAAGATTCCAAATGATCTTATCCACTTGTTGTATATATATTTAATAAAAGCAGAACGATAAATAAATCTAATATTCGAACCTCGAATCTATTTTAAAATTATTTTCAACTTTTACAACATAAATACAAACTGTAATCGTGGTTGCTCCATAAATTAATCTTTCAGGCTGACTAAAAACTGAAAAATTGTTCGAATTCTTTGTCACATACCCGTTTTTCTAATTTTCATGCAAATTAAATTTGCATTTAATCGTAGTATCAAATTCCTCATTTGAAAAATCTAATTCATCTTTGAATTAACATTTTCAGTATTAAAGAAGGCTGAAACTGTGTCGGTTATTTTTGTTAGATTTTTGTTAGACGGAAACATAAAATTTTGTCATAAAAAATGACGACATTCTTCGTTCTTTTAAGATTTCTATACATCGCCGTTTACAAAAAGATGAACAATCGAAAAATTATTTGTCACTCATTTGTTTCGCGACAAAACAACCTTTTGTATTCTCGTTGACGTAACTCAGCCGAAATTATTTATACCACGGCGTGACAATCGACGAAATAGCTCCTGGCTTGTAAAATTTACTTACCGCAGGGTCTCCTCGTGGAAGCCATCGTACAGAACTTGAAAAACAAAAAAATGTCTATATTCTCTCAAAAAGGTTTTTTCGTTTCTTCAATTTTTGTTCCTTCCACTTGTCACTACTCGAGGTTTTTGCAATAAATTGTTACAACTTTTTTCACATGGTGTAAAAAATAAATTTTCTAAAAAGTAAAAAAATGTGAAAGAAAGTTTGATCGAGAAGACAGGAGGGAAGGTACGAAGAAGGGCGAGGAGCTTGCGCGAGGTGCTTTTCGTAGGCGAGACCTGCTCGGTGCTACGGTTGCGAATAAATGCGATGGCTTGGTCGGGCGTTCGGTGTAACTGGCGCGGTAGGGATTTGTGCTCGGCACACATTCAAATCCGGCATATCATAATTCGCGTGAGCGCGTCTGGCTACACACGTGCAATACAATTATTCTAATACGCGGCACTATTTTTAGACACAAACCGGGCGAAAATAATCGCGACACTCGCCAAATGAGCATCACACTTTCCTTTGATATCACAACCGCTTGGCTCGTCACCGGCGATTCTTTACGAATCACCTGCGAGATGTGCACCTTTGACTTCAAATTACAGTCCGGCTCCCAACTATTTGATCATTTACTGTTATTCGAAAGTCGGAAAATTTAAACCTCTCAATTAAAGGTCAACTACCTTCTTTTTCAACTTTTCAACAAAAATAGATTCTTTTTTGTCACAAAAGAAGACAATCTTGAAAAGAAAAAATTCTTTTCCTGTAAAAAGAAATTTTATGAACAACGTTTTTTTATCATATTTAGATATTTTACGTTTGATAGTTTTGGATGTTTTTTTCAGTTATTTTTTCTTGTTCATATTTTTTGTACCTTGAAAGTTTTGTGTTTAGGCTATGTAAAGGCAAATATTTGATTCTTGAGCATAAACTTGTGTGTTTGTCATATCACATCAGATGCGTGTAATTCACAAAGCCTTAAGTAAATTGTCAATTGATAGTCCGATTTCTTCCACTCTGTAAAACACTAATCTTGGTAAAAGTACGATTGGAATTGAACCAGAAGTCGTAACTTTTATAGTTTTATAGCTTTTTAATTTGATGAACGTGTGCGTTATTCGCATCACACGAACATTTATAATAAAAGTTAGGTCTGTTTATACATCTAACCAATCGATGGAGCGATTAATCAAATGTATACAAAGCGATTGATCTAGATCATTGGCATCAAAATAGAATCCTCGCCCAAGCAACAGATTAATTTGATAACCCGTTCTGAGTGAAAACTTTGTTATCATATGGCGCTTCTGGTTAACTCTAGAAGTACTATATAGTTTTCATGTAAACACCTAAAAAGATCTAAAGATGTCGATTTGATGACTTTTGTTATATGTTAAACAAACTATTTACACCTTCATAAATATTTTACCTTTAGTATATTTTTATGTGAATATGACAAAAGAAATATATTTCAAAATAAAAAATATTTATCATCTAACAAAAAAGTTAATAATAAATTTATGGATCAGTTATAATACCGCGTGCGCGGCCTGGAAAAATTAAATAGTGATTTGCACATTAATTGATGAAATATCAACAATTTTGAAAACAAATCGAAGTTCATCTGTTGTTGATTACAACAACTAATCGTTGAAACATGGAAATTACATTGATTTATTGTTAAAAAGAATGATATTAACAATTTCTTTATCATTGATGATTGAAATAACTTTTAGTACACAAAACACAAATAATGAATGAAGTCAACAAATCAGAAGCAAATATAAAATTATTTTTCAATCGATCAAATTATTCTATTACAGTAGAACAATTATCGCAATAAAAGATATTTAAAAAAATAACAATTGAACAATAACGATTGTTTTTAATCACACTTATACATGCAATAACACTACAAATTTGGTCGCAAAAACTTGTCTGATTCAAGCCTTACGTCAAACATGAAATTCTCGCGCGGCACCTGGGAAATTTTACCTTGCGTTAAATTTGTTTACGCTTCATTCACTTCTTTTTATATATTTTACTAGCAATTTTTAGTGCAGTTTCAATTATGAAGCTTTAACGTGGAAGTAACTTTTACTTGGTCACGGTGCAAATTTTTTTCTTCAATTTTCAAGAGAAATTAACTTAATGTATGAAAGTTGAATATCATGAAAATGTTAACAAATTTTTTACTTGCTCTGAAATTTTTTAATTTTAATGAATTTTTACTTGCTTCGAAAAAAAAAAAAAAAGATTTAGACAAAAACTTAAATTACACACTGACAAATTATTTGATTGCTAAGAAATTCAAGTGAAATGAATTTATTGCACTTTTAATTTTATTTTCAATGATAGACAGATATTCATGATTTGAGTGAATAAACATTCAACCCTGGCAATGATATAAAGAAAAGGAAGGCCTTTATTAAATGGGTGGTATAATAGCCTCTTCTGCTATGGTGACAAGCCCATTCAGAGAAATAATTTTATATTATATAATTGTAACATTATTGTTATTTATTGTCACATTATATTCTAATTGAACATGCATCTGAAGCTTGCATATACATTTATCAAATTTTTATTCAACAAAGTTTCTTACGAAAATTATTATTTTTTATTAAATAAATTAATTATTTTATTAAAAAAAGAATTTTTTTGTTAATTTCAAAAAAAAAAAAAAAATGTTATGACAAAAATATAATTTTCTTCTGACTTTCTCTTTACCTGTCAAAATATTGTCCTGTTTTACCAGCTGTAGTACGATGATACCGCATTTTCACTGGAGTGACTTTGGCGCCACAAGTGTTGCCAAAGCGAGATAACACGGTTCGTTTTGTTAATTCTGTCATACTCGGTGTAATCAGAAGTTTAAAAACAAGTTTTTCACAGAAAGTAGGCTTGAAAAAGTTGAAATAAAGCGAACTTTTAATTCAGTTGGGCATCAAAAATAAGGAAAAATGGTAAATCAACTATTATATTCCTCAGTCAATTATTAATTGTGATATTTGAATTGAATGTTAGGTTATGTTGGAAATGCACAGTCACGATAAATGTAACTGAAGGTTCAATTTTGAATTGTTTATTTACTAATTATTTATAAATTCAGATAATTGTTCACTATTTCACTATTTATTACTATTTCATTTACACTATTTCGTGAAACTGAAAAATAAATTCCTTTGTACGTACTGTTTTTATATGCAGATAATAACAATTGCAAATCAATATTTACAAAAATGCTAATTTTATAATATTTGTTTGTATTTTATTTTCACATCTCAATTATTTCTTTTGAAAATATCAAATGACATTGCCCAATTTTTGCAAAAATTATTAATTAAATTCTTCGTTTAGGCTCGCAGATATGACACGAGAACAACGATATTTTCACCTGAGGGTCGTTTGTACCAAGTGGAGTATGCTATGGAAGCTATAAGTCACGCAGGTACCTGCCTGGGAGTTTTAGCTAACGATGGGGTGTTGCTGGCGGCGGAGCGTCGTAATACTAACAAGCTCCTTGACGACAATGTGTTCTCTGAAAAGATATACAAATTGAACGAAGACGTCGTCTGCTCAGTGGCAGGCATCACATCCGATGCTAACGTCTTGACCAACGAGCTCAGACTCATTGGCCAAAGATACCTTCTGCAGTATGGCGAAACGATCCCCTGCGAACAGCTCGTTTCCTGGCTTTGTGATGTCAAACAAGCCTACACGCAGTATGGTGGAAAACGACCTTTTGGTGTTTCCATTCTCTACATGGGTTGGGATCGCCACTATGGATACCAGCTCTACCAATCCGACCCAAGTGGCAACTACGGAGGCTGGAAGGCAACTTGTATCGGACATAATTCCGCCGCCGCGGTTTCGTCCTTGAAACAGGAATACAAAGAAGGGGAAACTACCCTTGAAGATGCCAAGGCTTTAGCCATTAAAGTCATGTCTAAAACTTTGGACATGAATAAACTATCAGCTGATAAAGGTATTTTTGTGCTTTGTTTCTTTTTGTTGTATGTTTTGTGTCACATAAACCAATTGTTAAATCTACATTTTTTTGCAGTTGAAATATCCACTCTGACCCGTGAAAATGGCAAGACAAAGATCAAGATTCTACCAACGAAAGAGGTTCAGGAGTTGATCGCTGAACACGATAAATTAGAGGCACTTGCCGAGCAAGCCAAAAAGGAGAAACAAAAACAATAAAACCATTTTTTTTAATTTTGCATCATCAGCAAAACAAACGTACTCGCGGTTCTCTTGTATAAATTACTTAACACTAATAAAATGATTTTTCAAACTACTCTCTTGATCTTCATTTTATCTTGTAGAGAAGTTGAAAGTGTTTAATCCGACCTCGAATTCAGTCGCGTCAATTCTTCACGGAAAAACCCATACGCGTGTGATCCATACGTACGAATGTCTATGACGTCATTCCTGTTTTCCTGCTCTCTATTAAATACATTTCTAATTAACGAAAATTAGAATTTATATTGATTTTATTCTAAAATCATTTCTTACATTTGGAAATAATTTAACAACTCGTCATAAATGACTAGATTATTTGAGATTGTCAAACAAAAATGCAACCTAGGTTCAAAGACCACTTAAGTTTATCAGTATATGCATCGTTCATAAACGTGCGTACTTTAAAATAGTCAGTGTACATTATTTATATATTTCATAAAACAAAAGTACGACAATGATCAATGATTTTATATTTGTTATACAAAAAATTTAAATTTCAAATTACTAAAATGAATTTAAACTGTTATTTTCTGTCTTTATTGCAATTCTGATACTATAATAAATTTAAACATCTTATTTATTTTAAATAGGCCTTAGATATTAGAAAAATGTTTGGTTTTTGTATAAAAATAAGAAAAAAACGAGATCAAAAAATTAATTTCATATGCAAACCCAAACCAATTAGAATACAACATTATATCGATTCTCAATCGCAAAATCTTTTCGGATAACGTGAATAAATTATTTCAACAAGTTTGTAGTCGAGTAGTGAGCGGTGGGAGAGGCAACACGTCCCTGGTTTCGGTCAGTGCGATCTTTTGCTCCGACGTTAGTCGCTGTTTGATATTTAAATTAATCAGGTCTTCTTCAAGTTTTCACTTCATGTTAAGTCATTTTGTTTCTCCAACCTATTACTTAAGAAAAAATCACACGGCGGATTTATATTTCAAATTGTGAAATATGAACATTCACATTGAAATCATCGGCTTGATTTTTCTAACATTACAAATTTGCAGTGCACGTAAGTTTTCAGATAATTAAGTTTTATTTTTCAAATACTATTTGCATTACTCAATCTTTTTTAATTATATACTAGAAGAAATAATTGTTTTCTCCATGCAAAACACAATAATGATGAAACATTTAAACCTTAAATTTTGACAATATACTTTATGCATTTTCACAAATAACATTTGATTATTTGTGAAAATTTTTATTAACGTGTAAATTCAATTCATATAAATTTTATTTTACTATAAAATATAATCCAAGTAATTTTTTTTTTCATTATGAGTTGTAAATGTAAACTTGCATATTTTAATTTATATTTTAAACTTATATTTTAATTTAATTGACAAATGTGTTTAGTGATTAATTCATACAAATTTATAGAACGAAGCTGTCCTGAAACAGCAGTATGTTTGAATCTTCGAGAATGTCCACCTTTATTGCAATTGTTGGTGCAGTCAAATCGCAGACCATCAGTGACACAATATTTGCGAGAGCAACAGTGTGGCTTTGAAGGTAGAAATCCGTTAGTCTGCTGCCCTCGAGAAAGAAATGAGCCGACGACAACGGAACCACCACCAACACCGAGAACGGTGAATCTGAGAAACAACCCTCTCTTGCCTTCAGATTGCGGGCGTGATTTGACTCAGAGGATTGTCGGAGGGGAGAAAACCGATATCGACGAATTTCCCTGGATGGCTCTTCTCGAATACAAAGGAAGTATGTTTATTTTATGTTGCAGTTTAATTTTTTCTTTTCTCCTAAATTTGAAACAATTTTAAACAACAAAAAAAAGTTTGTGAAATGAACTAAAAAAAAAAGAACAAATTTTTATATACAAATTCAAAACCGAATTGAGTATTTGAAGAATTCTCGGCAGACTTTAGTAACTGCAAATTGACCAGATAAATTTTTTCTAGGATCAGGAAACGTACTTCTTGGTTGCGGCGGTTCTCTGATAAATAATCGCTACGTGTTGACAGCTGGACACTGTTTGAAAACGAGAGACAATCGAAATTTGAATATTGTTGGAGTGCGATTGGGTGAATATGACACGGACTCAGATCCAGATTGCGTACAAGACGATGAGGACAGTGTAAACTGCGCGCATCCGATAGTGACCGCCGGTATAGAGGAGATAATCGTCCATCCCGATTACGGTCCTAGTTCCGTGAACCAGTTCAACGACATTGCTCTGCTTCGCTTGAACAGAGACATCCAGTATACAGATTTCATCAAACCGATTTGCCTACCGGAAAAATCCGAAATACCAGAAAACTTCATTGCTGCCGGATGGGGAAAGACTGAAAACAGTTCTGACTCGAATATAAAGTTGAAGGTCGGTTTGCCTCTGGTGACTGTGGATCAATGTCGGAGGTCTTACGGCGGTGTGTCCCGAACCATATCTGAAAAACAACTGTGTGCTGGTGGACAAAGACGTAAGGATACTTGCAGAGGTGATTCGGGTGGCCCGCTCATGTCTATTGAATCAGATCAAAATGGAATTGGTAGGTGGACGTGCACTGGGGTTGTTTCTTACGGCCCCACCGTTTGTGGAACAGCAGGCTGGCCAGGAGTTTATACCAGGGTGTCCGAATACGTTCCATGGATCCTTAGCGTTTTGAAACCTTAAAAGGAAATTTTGCTAAATAAAACACGAGCCAAGCATGACGTTGTATGTAATTATTGAGTTAAGTTACTTGATTTTGCTGATTGTTGGAATCTATCGGCTACCATCTACCAACAGAAACGTCTATAACGCTGGCATTTTCTTTCTTGATATGCTCCGGGCGACTGAGAATTTCGTACACCCGGCTGTGATATTCGAGGATCGTATAGACGAATCAGCAAGAACAGCCTCAATCATCAAATTTTCGATCAGGTGTAGAAAATGTCAACGATCATACTTAATGCAGATTTTTGTACTCCAATTTGGATAAATTGATTAAATGGTCACATAGTCATTACCACTGCCGTTTAATGTGATCTATGATACCAGCCCCTCTGTGCGACAGAAAAAGTAGAAGATAATATTCTACACAGACTGTATAATGAAAATGATCTAGTGCCATTAATCCATCGGCTATCAGGTACTTGACATTGGACGTTATTGATTCATACAATATGTCCTGCAGCAACCTACTTGCTGGGATACGTATCTTGCCATTTAGCAGAAGCAAATTTTTTGGAGATGAAACCGTGGATCATCAAATCACCAAATTTATGACAAATGGAAAGAGAACAACCTATCAACCATAATGGCTTGACAGAGAATTTATCCAGTTATGCATCCGTGATGTGCCTTATCCAATTCGAGTGTCAACGAATAATTAATGACAATGAATTATAAAATTACTGTACGCTTATGAACTTTTGTTTGTTTTCTTTTTAGTAACGATAGTTCCTATATATCTCTTTAAGATCCATTTTTTATATTTAACAAAAATTAATATAAACATTACAAAAGAGAGATGTCAAATTTTATATCATGTAGAATATTAATCAGAATTAAGTTAAGTAGCCTGTTTACGATGAATGCGAATGTAAAATTTAAGAGTTTAAACCTATTTATGCTTAGTTTAAACTTCACATTATGATTTAAAAATTTATAAACAATTTCTGTTGTAGATTCCTAATCAAGCATGATGTAATTTTTATATTGGTTAATATAGTAAGTATCGATTGGAAAAGCTCGTATGAGTGCGTAAGTCTGTTTTTCCGCTTTTATTAGATACAATTTTGTTTTCCGAAAATTATCATTTTTATCGAATTAATGTAAGTACTTTTTCTGTATTCGGACACATACTAAAAATTTATCAACTTCGTACATATATCTGTCTGAGAGATTTCATGCAACCTCAGTTCAAAGGCCCATCAAAGTTTATCACTGACATTGTTCATAAATGTGCGTACATGAAAAGAGTCAATGTGCATTATATAAATATTTTACAAAAAAAAAGTGAGGCAAATCATAGACTAGCATATTATTGTTTGATATTATCTAAAACTGATTTATCAAACATAATCTATTCAAAACAGGGGGTCTTCTGCCACATGATGCTCCTCACCCTTTCTATATTATTATAGATAAAAGTTTATTGATTTAGAAATTATAAAATTATAAAAATAAAATGCATTACTCACTATAATCTAATCGTAATTTTAATTAGTTTATTGTTTTTTTTATTAAAAACAGAATAAAATCTAAAGTACATACATAAATTTATGCCGAGAATAATATAACGTGATATCAATTCTGGATTGCAAATTTTTTTCGGGTACGCGAAAAAATATCTCAACAAGTTTACAGTCGAGTTATAAGCGGTGGGAGAACTAACGCGTCCCTGGTTTCGGTCAATGCGATCTTTTGCTCCAACGTTAGTCACTGTTTGATATTTAAATTAATCAGGTCTTCTTCAAGTATTGCAGTTTATGTTAAGTCCATTTGTTTTTCCAGTTTAGTTTATGTACATACAAAACACAAAACAACATAACAGTTGAACTTATAAAATATGAAAATTCACACTGGAACCGTTAGCTTAATTTTTCTAACGCTACAAATTTGTAACGCACGTAAGTTTTCATAAATTAATTTTTACAATTTTGTTTATACATTTTCAGTTGGTATAAAATTTATAAAAACAATATTTACAATAAAGTTCAAAAAATTGGTATCAATTTCTTAATATAAATTTCGATTGATTGTTGAAAACAATGTAAAAATGAAATATTCCACTATGAATTACAAATTGAAACTTGCATATTTTAACTTGAATTTGAATTCAATTTCTAATTATATTTAATAATTGTTTTGTATACATTTATAGAACGAAGTTGTCCTGAAACGACAGAATGTATCAATCTTCAGGAATGTCCAGCATTAATGCAGGTGTTGCAGCAGTCGAATCGCAAACCATCTGCGACACAATATTTACGAGATCAACAGTGTGGTTTTGAAGGTAGAAATCCGTTAGTATGCTGTCCTCAAGGAAAAAATGAGTCTTCAACAACGGAGCCACCATCGAGAGAAATAAACCTGAGAAACAACCCTCTCTTGCCTGTAGATTGCGGGAGTGATTTGACTCAGAGGATTGTCGGAGGGGAGAAAACCGATATCGACGAATTTCCCTGGATGGTTCTTCTCGAATTCAACGGAAGTATGTTCCAGTTTTTATTAATTTTTTATCTCAGTTCAAAGTTATTCTTCACATATAGAATATTCTGATTGATTTTACATTTCCATATTGATAGTCAATTTTATATGAAAAAAAAAAATGGAATACTGACAACAGTTTAATAGTATATTAGAAAATTAAAAAATTGTTTGCGGCATAATTCTAAGGCTACTTTGATATTGGTGATCTTAATTTTGCACATCAAACTTATTAGCGACATATGTTATTTTAAATAGGAAATTTTGAAATGGAATGTTTTTTTAAGGAGCGTCGATTTATTGTTTATTTGATTCTATATCATGAATATTATTTTATTTCAATACCTTTTTTTGCATACAAAAATTATCTTTTGATTGCAAAATTGGCATTAATTTTCTGCAAAATCTTATCACATTCACATGGATTATTTTTATTATAGATTTATATTTGTAGTAACTATATAATTAAACATTTGTGCCACAACAATTTAAACTTTCTTTACAAAATTGAGAATCACTTTGTCAAATCAAAATTGATAACTTTTCAAAAATGAACGAGACAAATTTTTCAGCCAATGGAAATATAAAACTGGACTGCGGAGGAGCTCTGATAAACAATCGCTACGTACTGACAGCAGGACACTGTGTGCTACCAAATCTAATTGGAGTACGGTTAGGAGAATATAACACAGACTCAGACACCGATTGCGTGCAAGAAGATGAGAAGTCTATGAAGTGCGCGGATTCAATAGTAAGAACTGGCATAGAAGAAAAGATCCCCTACCACGGGTACGTTGCTACATCGCGGAATCAGTTCGACGACATCGCTCTGTTGCGTCTGGACAAGGAAATCCAGTTCACAGATTTCATCAGACCGATCTGCTTACCAGAAAAACAAGAAATACCACAAAAATTCGTATCAGCCGGATGGGGAAAAACTGAAGATAGATCCGAATCGAATATCAAGTTAAAAGTTAGTTTGCCTCTGGTGGATATGGAGCAGTGTCAGACGGTTTACAATAGTGTGCGAGAAATCTCAGAGAACCAGTTGTGTGCTGGTGGAGAAAAAACTAAAGACACTTGTAGAGGAGATTCTGGTGGTCCGTTGATGTCCGTCGAACCAGGCCAAGATGGGATCGGTAGATGGACAACCATTGGAGTCGTTTCTTATGGACACAGATTTTGTGGAAAGGAAGGATGGCCAGGGGTGTATACCAAGGTTTCAGCATACACATCATGGATCATCAACAATTTGAAACCTTAAAAATGTTTCGACAAAAATGACGTTTTTCATTGAATCATTGACTTCAAGTCCTATCATAATTTTATTTGGAACTTGGAAATTTTGCTCACAATATTTCATATTAATATAAAATGTAATAAAAATACATAAAACATTTCTTATTTATTTTAACTTTTAATTTAATAATGACGAATGGGATTTTAGCGAATTACATTTTTTTAATTGATTTATTCACCGATGTATTTTAAATTAATTATTTTATATCATCTTGATGTAAACTCAGGTAAAAATTATTATTACGACTTGAATATTTTCATCTAACTTGAATTTCATGAAATCATTTTCGCTTCAATCACAAATAAATAATTACACAAATGAAGAAACATCAAACTGACTACTTATTACAGATCATTCCAATTCATTTGTTGTTTCATTTTGTCTCGGCATGATCTTTGTTTGATTTTTAACATTTTATATCGTCGACCATAATACTATATTCTCAATTAAACCGGCAATCAAGGGCGGGAATTCCCAATACCGCGACCTTTCAGTGCCCTCAGATATAACATTCAAGGTATTCCCCGAAGTGGTTAATATTGGCATCAATCAAACAGTAATGAGTTTTCAAAATTCATTACAAACAGCCATCGTAATTTTTTTTCCGCATCGTGATAATTAGCGCGAAATATCTCAATGCAAAATTGTTACATCTTTATAAGAAAATCAAGAGGCCAAAACAGGTTATCCATGCTGTCAACATAAGCAGTAATAATCTGTGACGTCCGAGTGTTAGCTGACATTGAAACATGGAACAGTATCGTTCCAACACTTGAGCGGCGACTGTAAGCGCAACTGTGCGAATACACAAAAATATGCAAAACTCGAGCGCACAGTGATTCTCGCGTGGAGATATGATTCGGTCGGGATTCATTATGTTAATTCTTAATCTCGGATTACCTTTATTAACAATTCTTCAGTATCACTTAACGGGTATGTTATTTTTTGCTATCCTACAGATAAGAAAACATGAACATTATTCACACACATTTTCCTTATTTAGTCTCTCCACATCTATTCTGCTATTGTTTGTAAAAATAAAATGGCATTTGATTTTATAGAGAATCGTTATTTTTTTGTTGAACAATTGTGATCTGTAAGTAATCATGAATAACATTGATCGATTTCATTTTCATCGGACTTCATTACTCATTGGAACCAGAATCTCACATCCGTTTTCCTGTAGAAGGGTCTACTTGTTATACTCCTCACCACAAACGCGGCGAATGCATCAATATAAGAAATTGCGATTTTGCCATGCAAATTCTACAGGGTCCCAAGCCGATACCTCCAGAAAAATCTGTTTTTTTGAGAGAGTCGCACTGTGGTTACGAGGGAGATTCACCAAAAGTTTGTTGTGAGGTAAGAAAAAATTACATAAGAAAAAGAAAGAAAAAAAAACAGTCATTATAAGAACAAAAACAACGAAAATAAAGAATATTATTGAAAGGTTAACAAGTTTTTGTGTCTTTCAGATCTTGGAATCAACGACAGAGCCAGACACAACTGATGATCCATTAGCAAATTTCCCGACTCCGCCTGCCGTAAACAACCACCGAAATTTGCATCTTATTAACAGCGCGCAATGTGGTGCCATAACAGGGCGCAAAATTTTGGGCGGCACCAAGGCAGGACTTTTTGAATACCCTTGGATGGCGATGATTGCGTACAACAATTCAAACGTCATCGAATTCAGGTGTGCTGGTACCATCATTAACAAAAGATATATCTTGACTGCGGCACATTGCGTCACATACTTACCTGAACGTATGTAAATAATCATTGTAAATTAAAATTCAAAGTCGAAAGACGTTTGAGTGAAATCAAATTCGGTTAATTGAAAGTTGTTTTTGTTTTTTTGTTATTAAGCTTTGACATTGAAAGGTGCACGAGTTGGTGATCACGATATCAGTACCGAACAGGATTGTGAAGAAAGTAACGACAGTTCAGAGGTGATATGTGCGGAAAGATATCAAGATTTTGAGATTGAAACTTTCGTTTTCCACCCGGATTTTATGACCCCCAAATGGCAAAATGATATTGGCCTCATCCGAGTCACCGATGACATGGACTTTCGGCCTCGCAACGTCAGGCCAATTTGTTTGCCGATCAACCAACAACTGCCTTCGATGATCAAAAAAGTGTTTTCCCATTTTGTTCATTTATGAATGATTTATAAAATTTACAATAATTAAATATAAGAACTAAATTACAATTTTTGTTTCAGGTGATTGTAACGGGATGGGGTGAAACAGAAACAGGAGCAAGTAGCAATTTCATGGTTAAAGTACAGTTGCCACTAGTCGACAACAAGCGTTGTGGAGAGGCGTATAAAAGAACAGCCCCGATAGGGCATAGGCAAATGTGTGCTGGAGGTGCTGACAGGGAATTCGTGCATAGGCGACAGTGGAGGTCCGTTGCAAGTCCCTGGCATTATTAATGGAACTGTCAAATTTGTACAACATGGAATTGTTAGTTTCGGTTTAAAAACCTGTGGAATTAAAGGATATCCTGGAGTCTATGCACGGGTGGTGTATTATATGGACTGGATATTGGACAATATATCAGAATGAACTGGAGAAAAACAAATAAAAAATGTTTTCCTTTTTTATACAGATAGAAATTAATAAAAATGTTCGTTATTTAAAAGTGCCTAGTTTTTTCACTAGATTTGTAATCTGAAATATTTATAGAAAATAGAAAGTTTGTAAAGATTTCTTATGCTCCTAATATTATATTAGAAAAAAGTTTTTGTCGTTTGATACCATTAATTTTCTTATTCATTATAATAAGAATAATAATTTTATTATTTATTTTTTTGTTTATTTATAAAGTATGGAATATTGCATGATATCTCAAATATGTTCATCTCAGATTCTTTGAAAATCTTGATATGATTTTTCAACAGTGATAGATAATTTGATGCATAAAATATTACATCTTTAGTGGAAAATAACGAGGATGAAACAGGCTCACACTCAGCAGAATTATACTTGACATTGAATCTTGTAGCAGTAGTGTTCGAACGATCGTACGATTTGTGAATTGTTTAGAGATGTTTCTCGCCATGTCTAATGGACAAATTTCGACTTTCAGTTTCGGATTGATTGTTCTGGTGATTCTTCAAAGTGACCAAACTGGTATGACATTTTTCTTAATTCATTTTTGACATCAATTGTTTTGATAAAAATTTAAAAAATGGACATTCACAAAAAAACATCAATATTCTTTCCTCATTGTTTTTACTGATTCTACAAAAAAGCCGTCTATCCTTTTCATTAGTTATTTCATTTCGATTGTCCAGAATGATTCAATTACGTAAAAAAAACTTTCACTTAATTTTTGAAGGATCCTGTTCCACTCCCCATGATAAACCTGGTAAATGTATCGACGTACAAAAATGCGACTCCGTAGTAAAAATTCTTGGGAGTTCAAAGCCATTATCTGAAGAAGCCGTTAATTTTTTAAAAAACTCACAATGTGGTTTTGAAGGAGATATTCCAAAAGTTTGTTGCGAAGTAATGAAACACAATAATCTTTTTTATGAAAAAAATAATGATAACAATAGTAAAATAAAATAATGTTTCCAACAAATTTTAGATTGTGAATGAAACTGAAAAATTGACTTTAAACGAGGTTTTAATAAAGGTGGAAAACCACAGAAATATTCATCATATAAACAGTCTTCAGTGCGGTCAGATAGACAACTTATATTCAGATGTTAAGATTATGGGATCTGGAGGTAACAAGTCTGGCATTTTCGAGTTTCCCTGGATGGCCTTGATTGCATACAACAATTCGAATGCCATCGAGTTCAAATGTGGCGGTTCGATTATAAGCAAAAGATACATCTTGACTGCTGCACATTGCATAACATCTTTACCGAAACGTAATCAGTGATAAAATTAAATTAATTCATAAATGAAAACTGTGAACAAAAATCGCATTAAAAAAATTGTTGTTTTGTTTTTTAAAGCATTGATTTTGAGGGGGGTGAGAATAGGTGAACACGATCTAAGTACATTAAAGGATTGCGAATATGATGGTGAACATACTATTTGTACTTCAGGACCTGTAGATTTGGAAATTGAAAAAACCCTGTATCATCCTGGTTTTATGGTACCCAAATTACAGAATGATATTGCTCTTATACGAGTCAACCAGGACATTGATTTTCGTCCGCTAAATATCAGGCCTATCTGTTTGCCAGTCAATCAACGAGTCACACCTAATAATAGATCTAAAGTAAGTTTTTATTTCACTTTTTCTGAGCAGTTTCTAACAAACTTCAATAATTGAATTTATATTTATCATTCGTGATTCAATAACAAGATTCAATTTTTCAGTTAATTGCTACTGGATGGGGTGAAACGGAGACAGGGGCTAGCAGCAATTATCTAGTTAAAGTTATGTTGCCGTGGGTGTCAAATGAATATTGCAAGGAAGTTTATCAAAATATTGCACCAATAGGATTCAAGCAAATGTGTGCTGGTGGAATAGACAGAAAGGATTCTTGTATAGGAGACAGTGGAGGTCCCTTACAATCTATTAGCATTATTAATGGTACACTTAAATTCATACAACATGGAATTGTCAGTTTCGGCGTCAAAACTTGTGGTGCATTAGGATATCCTGGTGTTTATACTAAAGTGATTTATTATTTGGATTGGATCTTGGACAATCTATCAGACTGAACTTGTAAAATCATATTCAATAAAAAATAATACAAAACATTTGTTTGTATTTTATTACAAATGTAGATGCTTGTTTTGTTATTTACAAAGTTGCTGATCTGAGAGATAAAATAAATTTCCCAAGCTTAAGTAGTTACGCTGAATTATCGATTGATTATACGAGGCGCGAGTGAAAAGTTCGAGCCTATCGCCTTTTGCACGCCGTCTTGTATGTAAACACTTTGGATTGCTATAGCAACCCGGACTGTGGGAATTCGGCGTCATTGATTAGTGTAAAATAAGCAAAGATGCAGAACTGTGGCTCGTCATTTGTGAACTCCTGCTTGAAGATGCCGATCGACCCTTACAGTCGTCAACCTACGCCTTCCTACGAGAGACCAATGACGGCCCTCAACAGCTCAAGTCCAGACAAAAGTGACAAGTGTTCGAAAACCGAGGACAATACAACGCCAAGTGAACTACTAGCCGAAGCTTGCAGCCCGGCTAACGTGCAGGAATTTTTGGACTTTTTGAACAGCATCCCAGATTATGGAGAAATTCATCATCTGTCCAATGAGCAGTTCAGTCAGCAGCTTGAATATTTGAAAGAAACGACACGATTTGTTAACAAATTTGCGATCAGACGAGAGCAAAAAAACGCCAAAGAGGCGAAGAAAATTGTGAGCGGTAAAAAAGGAACAAAGAAGAAGAGAAAGAACCGAAATAAAGACAAACAAAAGTATGGGGATGATTATAAGTTGAATTTAAAAGGAAAGAAATGTCGCTTGGAAGAGGGGCTGCAGAGTCCGCTCATGTTTGAGAGAAGAAATTTTAAGGATCTGACGAGAGATCAGGATTTACTGAATTACAGGTACAGTTAATTGATTTTATTTTATTTGATGGTGCAATTAATTTACTTTGCATTTCAGATTGAGTAATAAAGATGAGAAATCTCTGAGAAATAAGGAAATTTTATTGAGCGCCAGATCGTGGAGTGACAGAAGCGACGAGCTGAAAAGAAATTGCATCGAAAGCGATGCTGAATTTTGTAATGAGAACAAAACGTTTACGTCGACTACTCCTCAAAAGTGGCTCCCGACTTTACCCAAACCTTTCACTTTTACACTGAGGTGCATCTTTAAAATTTGACAACATTTTTTTATTTCTTGTAAAATTTGTTGACAGAGTATGGAATCTAATAGTTGAATTCAAGTTGAAATATAAAAATATAACAATCATTTTTACTTATTGTCATTGATTATTCGAAGTTTGTTTGTTTTTCTTTTTAGAGAAGACGCGGAAAAACATATGTCTAATATTGAATGCCAGTCAAACAAAACATCACCAAGTTTGAAAAAGAGATCAAGGTCAAGAAAACGTCGGCCCAGAAAAATTCCGAAAACTTCCAGGATACCACTTTATGATAAACTGATGGCAGAGAAAGAAGAAAGGTGATTTAATTTTTTATTCTTTTTTTTCTATTAAATATTTCAAAACAAAATTTATGAGCTTGTAATTTAACGTTATAGAAGTCGAATAATTCGTGAAGAAAGTGCAATAAATTTGCTGTCACAAATTCAGCCGTTCAAATTGGAGTGTGAACAGAGAGCTTGGAAATGTATGAGTCGATCGAGTCCTGATTTAACGTCGAGAAAATCCAACTCGTCCTCACAATTCAGAGCTAAGCCTGTGCCAAAAAACCTTTTTAACACCGATATTTATGACAAAATGCTCGAGGACGAATATTTTAGGTTCCATTCAATTCAAAATTTAGTCATTATATTTTTAAATCAAATCTTTGTTATTAAATTTGTCATTGACATATTTCAGGCATTTGCAGAAAAAAATCCGAGCCATGGACTTGTTAAAATCTTCGTCATTGCCTCCATCGATGGCTCGAAGACAAAAAGTTGAATCGTCAAGTGTGCATTCAAATGATGTCAATTCCAAAAATTCGACTTGTGGAAAATCAAGCAAAACAAGCGGTTTGTACGCATCATCATCATCTTCAGATAGACCGAAATCTTCTCTGATGTCGAAAAGAAACGATGGCACAAATTTGGCAGCTATTTTAAGATGCCAAGCTTCGAGGTATGAACTGAGAAAAATAAAACATTAAATGAATCTACTTATAACTTTTTTTGTTAGGCAAAAATTGGAACAAGAAATTCAAGCAAGGCTTGCAGAGAGGGAGCGAATTGAGAACGAGAAATTACGGCAGGCGTTACTCGCAAAAAAGCCTGCTTGGAAAGCACTAAGGATTGCAGCAAGGTATGAAATTCTTAATTAATTTTATTGGAATATTCAAGTCACCGTGGATGTACAATTTCACTCACATAAATTTTTTGAATTTTAAAATCTTCTTAATAACTGAAGATATGATCATGAAAGAGATTTGAAATATCGAACAAAATTACGTAGAAACGAGGCTCGGGAACAAGCAGAACATTACAGACTGCAGATGGAATTGATGTTGGATCGCGTCACACGGATTCCAACCCTGTTTGAACGATATTCACAGGTACGTTAAATTTGATTTATTTTAAATAAAATAAAAAATTGTAATTTTATATATATTATTTTCTCAAATTTTAAAATCAAATATCCGAACTTAGAAATAGTTAATTTTTCTAAAAATGTGTCAATAGGAAATTGCATGTCCTTCGTAAAATGACATTTGAAAATTTGCAGAATTTCCATTTATATGCCCAAACACTTCGAGACTTACAAGAAAATGAAAAATCAAAAGCATCCAAACTAGGGAGAAGCAGTA
This sequence comes from Trissolcus basalis, assembly GCA_025266255.1. Taxonomy (NCBI): domain Eukaryota; kingdom Metazoa; phylum Arthropoda; class Insecta; order Hymenoptera; family Scelionidae; genus Trissolcus; species Trissolcus basalis. The sequence goes on from JAAMPD010000144.1 coordinate 46,790, forward strand.
CAGAGTCATACGCAAGTTTTGGAAGCAGTAGTACGAGCAGTTTAAGATTTAATACTGGATCGTCAATGAGTTCCTCTGAAACAATTGTATCACTGAGCAACAATTCATCCAATTCTTCAAAATCATCGAAGAGTGGAAAACCTACTCTATCTTTGAACACGAAGAAAAAAAATGACCGCGGTACCCTAAAGGTTTCCATAAATGAAAACGCGGAATTGATAGAAGATAAGTTAGATGAGTTAGAGCCTGAGACACCGAAAGATCAATTAGAAATTAAGGATAAGGTGGAAGAAAAAGATAACGAACAGTCTCAGCCTTAAATTTTGTAAGACTATGCTACTGTAATTCTAAGATTAACAATAAAAGTTTCATATAAAAATTAATTTTACTTTGTTCTTGTTACTTTCAATTACTTCCAGCTACTTATATTTGCAATGTTGACAATTTTTACAGTTTATTTTCAAATTTTCTTTACAGCGGATCTGTTCAAAAAAATGAATTGTTTCTCTCTCGCATTAGAATGTTCATGTTCCCGGTTGTGTTGTTTTTTTTTTTTTTTTACTATTTTTTAATGTATACTTTTTTCATCTCAAAGAAAGAATGAACTTGTATTGTGAGTAGAAAAACGAGCAACAAAATAGTTGGCAAAACGTGGAATCGAGTATATTTGCATGAGACGATGGCAACTTAGCTCCGCCCCTGTGACGGCTCGCTAGCACCCTCACGTTACAATTGCGCAGATACATCTGTGACGTCACTGAAAGGGCGGTCGTATTCGAGGACGACCCACCAGGATGCCGAATCCTTAGCAGTTATGCTACGTAACTCGTCGAACTCGCCTAAGTCTGGTTTGCAGTTTGAATAGTTGAATTTTGAGTTTGCAACTAGACGTACAAGTTATTTTTTGGTGTTTCTAAGGGTTGTTTCATGAGGAACGTAGGTGAGATGACAAGCTGCGCAGATGCTGCAAAGAACCGCGGCATAAGCATCGCGCCCACTTAATTTGAACCGGTGCATTTTGTGAAGTGTGATTTTTTGCTGATGACCAACCAGAGCAAGTGAGCCAGAGTTGGAATCTACTTTTAACATGGTAATGACATCTACTATTGAATATTCGAAAATTTGTATACCAATTTTAAAGTCTGACTTTGAAAAATATTGAATAAAATTAAATTGAGAACCAGATTTTTGTTTCCTAAAATAAAAAAATAGAAAAGTAGACATAAATATTATAGTTTTTTAAATTAAATTAAATGAATTAGATGACGAATAATTTTTTTTCTGAATAACACATTTTCTTTAAACTATATGAAATAGTCTTAGAAAATTATTATGATCTCTGCAATAGAAAGGAATATAAAACAAGTATATAAGTTTTAAAATGAACTTACTAGTTCAAATATTTGAATCAATGATCTTAAATGGGCCCGAAAAATTTAATATCAAAAATGGCAATAAAATTAGCCCGCGAGTTTAGCAAATATTTATATTCTCTTGCGCAAGAACCGGATGATTTTGTTATAACCTACCTCAAAGCAAACACCCGATGAATAACAGCATGGGAGATATTAATCACAGAGGGTGGAAACAGCATTTTGAACATGGTAAATCGCTCCCTAAATACACTTTTTCATTGCTTGTTCAACAAACTACTCGTGTAATATCACATATCCCCGATTCATACATCGACTTTGTAATCGCTACATTCCGGCTTGTTGATTCAACTCACGTCTATTCTTTTACAGTTATTAATTCAATTATTAGGCTACTGAATTGTTTACTTTTTTGATTATTGAACTAGTGGGCCGAAAATTGTTTTGCACATCATCACTTAATGAAATTTATTATTATTAATATTTAAAAAAATTAAATCAGAAAGTGTAAACGAATAGATTCAAAACTACCAACAAATCATTAAAACAAAAGACCAAATAAATATTGGAAAAATCGTTAATAAATATTAATAGAAATAATAATAATAATAATAAATGATAAAATGATAGAAATATTAATAGAAGTAATAATAATTAATAGAAATAAAAATAAAAATATGAACAAAAAATTTGAATAGAAAAAAAAAGAAAAATTTTACTTTGACTTATCTGTAAAAGTGACGCATGTAGCGTGTGATGTGGCAGGGCGGATACTGATGGCAAAGGTACCGCGATCTTTCTCCCTTTTCGGTTTTGGAATCCTCTTTCCGATCAGTACGCTGCTCACTGCGGGTATCTATTTAGCTATAGAGACACATAATTGCTGCAATGATTGACACTTTGTACCCGACAACAGAAGGTTTTAGGTACAAAATTTTCATTGGGGTGACTGATGGTTCAGCCCTAACCCAATCGCTATCCATAATGCCGCAATTTCTCTATCATAATCGCGTTACGATTTTGCGCTCCACCTTCGTTTACATTTCGAGGACTGTCCCCCATCTCAACTATCCAATTTTTCACCACTCACGAATTAAATCAACATTCTAATTCAATCTTGCAATGGCCAACGTTTCAATATTAACGACCAATTCAAACGACTTTGATTTTTCTTTTGTCTTATCACCTTGTCTGTTGTGTTTGTTCATTCATCATTCTTTTTTCTTTTTGTTATAAACGTACCAAACAAAATGAACAAAAGATGAGAGTTTAAAGTAGATAAGGAATGTTAAAAGACGAATCATAACGAAAGGGAAGGTGAAAAAATAGTAGAGCGGAGGAACAAAAAGGATATCCGGCGAACGATTGGAAGGCTTCCTCCTTGAGGAGCAATCTTGTGGTAATTTCATTTACCGGTACAACAAATTTCCGTTCATTAACACGCATCTAAATAAACCATCACAATCATCTAACCGCAATCATAGCTTCAAACTTGGAATCAAAGATGCAATTATCAGGCGAGTTCGTCGCTTATCAATTCGCGTCACACTACCTATTAGAGTACGATGTGCCACTGCGCTCTGTCTCTCTCACCTTCAACACTCAATTTCCTCGCAAAAACGATTTTGCGTTGAGATATTTCATCTAACTAATTGTTACCATAAAGAATTGATAAAATGATTCGGCTAAGTTGGTGATGAGATTGATATGAAAATTAAAGGCAAGATCGAAGACGAGCAATTCTAATCTACTGCTCTTTGACAAGTGGCTTTTGACGCAGCAAAGAATCTCTCGAGCGCGTGTAACTAAACGTCGTGGCTCACATATAGACAGAGCCACTTACACAGAAGCACAAAATATGTTGAGACATACTGAGGAGAGGAAACCGCCCACTGAACGAAAGCTGTCATTTACAGGTTTTCCCCGGTTGATTCTCAATATATAGCTATACCTCGGAATATCTTCTCTCATTTTGTGCCATCAAAATCTTTTCTTTTCGTCGCACACGTTCCTCTCTTTATCGACCAACTTTAGTTTTCATTGCCCAATAAACAAGCCCTCGGATTGCCATGTCTTGCCATCGTTACATATTGTTCGTCTCAGTCGCATTTTCATCTCTCCGGTTTTGTTTCAGAAAACGTCATGTATTCGTCACAAGAATATAGACAGGAAACGTGGTTGCTTGATAGTAAGTCAATGTTTTTCTTACCTACAAATACAAATTCCTTTCAATTTTTTTTTTTAATAAAAAGAAGATAATTTCATGAATGATGAAATGTTCTTCCAGATGAGAGTGTAAAAGATAAATTTGGTGCGAGAAGAGTCGACGAAGATTATTATTCCCATTATCAGCAATCTTTAACGCCGGAATCGCAGTCTCACCCAGTGTCAAATTTTAGGTAAAAAAAAACATGAAATAGAATATTTTTACGTTTTACGGAACACATTCGAAGTTCTCGCGTTCAAAGATATATCATGATCGTCACCTGCCAGTTGATGACAGACGAGTTTTGTTGTTTATTTTTTTTAAGTGTTATTATTTACTGCAGCGAGTAACAATATTATAAAATTATCAAATGAAATTTTGGAAATTATTAATTTCTTTAAATGGTTGTTGACGTTAGTTGGTTGTTTGTGTTTCTGTAGTAATGAAGGGAGTTCGGAGACCGGAGGGACAAATGTGATGGTGAAAAAAGAGCCAACAGACAAGGAGTATGCCGAGCAATTAGCTGTAACGAACAACCCAGCCTACAATAGCGATAACAATCAAGCAGGTAATTGATCAGAGGCGAAAACCACGAAACATTTATTCATAAACTATAAATATTAATTAATATTGAAGCGCTTTGCGATAATACCCCCGCGCGCGCACTTTTAATCTCTCCTATTTGCATACAAGTTTGCGAGAGCTTAAAAGTAAGCGGATTTTCGCGTCAACCCTTTCGCAATTAGAAACAATCGTTTATTATTAACGGGCTCATGAATTTAAAAAAACTCTCTGAATTATCAAAAACAATTGCACTGATAGCCCTTCGGAGCGCGATACAGAAATGGTTGGATCGAGGTGGGATTTTCATTTTCGATTCAAACTCTGTTATGGGTCGACGACAATCTTTCTTTTTTTTTCTAGTCCTTTTTTGTTTTACGGTGCAATATGAATTCTGACGTTCTACCATTCATCTATGCTGCAGCATTATTTACTCGTAGTCTCCCATTAAGCCGCTTCAATTATTCATTTGCGATTAACATTAATAATAATGCAGAAAATGTTCATATCGATACAAAGATCAATGTTTATCAGAATCTTGATGAAATGCCGAAAAGCCTTTATCATAAAATCCATACAAACATAACGTATAAAACTTAATTTGTATAAAACGGGTATTAATAAGTATTTAAATTTCAATTCAAACACGAAATAAGTTAAATTAATATGATTTGATTGACTTTGGTTGGATGAAATTAATGATAAGAGACTTCCAGATTGTGTGAGCTCGTAAGCAATGTTTTACTCTGATACACAATCTAAGCGATAGAGAGTTTATTATGATAGCAGCCGATACTTAGGGTTGCTCAGCAGTCAACAAGACCCGGGGCAGATTAAAGTTAATTAAATTAGGAGTTCGGAGCTATCCGTAATAATAATCCCGACGCGAGAATATGATTTTTGAAATTGATACAATTTTTGTAATGATGAAATGATGTAAGAAACGCACGGCGGGATTAATAGTTGATTAAACGTGAGATCCATTACTAATTACTGGGATGCAAAACGCTGAGTTGATGGTTTGGGGATGATTTAATAAGCAAACTCGTGAATGAGTAATGACGAAAGAGCAACGCGTAGTAAAATGACTGGCAAGCGCGTTTTTGTGTATCACGTACTTTGGGGCGTAAACTCGTGTAAGTGCTTTCGGGATTCCATCTCTCCGGGGACGGCGTGTCTTGTTCTGTTTCAAAAAGAGATGCGTGGCTCGATTATTTCTACTCCGGGCTGCCCGCTCCTTCAACCCTCCCGGCACGCGCTGAAAGCATTCTTTAATAATTTAATTACCCCAGCTCGAATAAGCCTCTAACTTACAAATAGGTCACTTATTATTATGTTTCAGTCTATCATCTCAAACCCGTCCATTTCAAGTTATAATTCAATTTGAAATATTCAATTCGACAACAAAAATTTGCAACTTGCAATTTATTTTATTCATCAGTCATGATTGGCATTTCAATAAAAATATGATTGTTTGTGACTAAAATTTTGAAACGAAGAATGCCTTCGGTCTTAGCTGATTGCGTCTCTTGATTTTTCATATTGAAGTGTGGCATGTGCCAGAGGAGCGTGTACCTACGTACGTATGCAAAGCTCGGATCGTTGATATTCACAGCTCAAGTATCAATCAATTTTGGGTTCGTCATGTCGCTATGTAAGCCCGCGAATCGTGAATGCAATTCATAACACACATCCCTGTCATTCTTTACCGCGAGGAAATACATTACGAAGATGAACCACGTTTTTTCTTTTCAATAACATTTCTAGCGAGGAGTCTGGATTACGAATACTGTGACAAATCAAAGGACACAAAAAGTTACAAGTACACGGAGTCGAACAATAATGAGCCTTGGCTGCTAAACAACCCGGTGCAATCTGAACGAAGTTCACCTGTTTGGACGGAACTCAAGAGTCAGTTGGAATTGAAGAATTCCAGTTGTTGGGATCGTGAAGGTGCGGCAGCAGAAAAGAAGGCCTTCACGTGGAGTTTCGACTGCTCGAGGCCACCCTCCTCTTCCTCGTCCTCGGCTGGGTTCTTCTGGCACGAGATCCCCTCGCAACAGCAACACCAGCAGCAACAAAACGGCCAACAGAAACGAGGATCCCTTCAGCTCTGGCAATTTCTCGTTGCTCTGCTTGACGACCCGAACAATGCAACCTGTATCGCTTGGACAGGCAAGGGCATGGAGTTTAAACTCATCGAACCAGAAGAGGTATCTACAAAGTTAAGGGGTTGTTTCTACCTGTAAGGTCAAGAAAATACGAAAAGTTGAAATTTTTATTTTTTAGACTCAGACAGCATATTTTTAATCTTTCTTTCTATTTTTTTCTATATATTTCTCAAAAGTTAAACTTATGCAATGAATTTGTTTTTTAATGAAAAACAATTGCGTGTTGTAAGTGATTAAAAAAAATTATCTTTAATCTTCAAGAAATGAATAGTTAAAAGTAGTTTCAAAAAATTTTCTACAAAAAAAAGCGGTTCTGTGAATATATTCGATCAATTTATTTTTAAATTACTCACTGAAGACTTAAATGTATACAAATTAAACGTTACTAGTTTTTATTTTTTATGTTTTGGAATAACTTCTATTTACTGGATGTCATTTAATTTCTGAGAACAAAAAAGTTGCAATCTTCATTGAAATTGCAGGTAGGTATAATCCCTTAAGATTAGTATTCCTGTAAAAGAGACGGACACGTATTTATCATTTGCAGGTAGCACGGAGATGGGGCGTACAAAAAAATCGACCAGCGATGAATTATGACAAACTAAGTCGTTCGTTGCGGTACTATTATGAGAAAGGGATCATGCAAAAGGTCGCAGGCGAGAGATACGTTTACAAATTCGTGTGCGACCCAGAAGCTCTCTTCAATATGGCCTATAGCGCTGCTGCGAACAGTTGCATCACCGCGGAGATACAAGGAAGTGTTATCAAGAGACATGTTATATCGGACAAATCTGTGTCGAATGACTTATCTAACACGGCAAAACAACAGCTCAATAATTACGATGACGCGATTCTTACAATGTTTCCCAATCATGCAAACAAAGGTGCATTTTTCATTAGAATTGTCGATGAAATATTTGTGCAATCGCTTTCATTCTTTTATCGCTTTATGATTTCAGTTTATGGGTCATCGCACAACTTACATCAACTACATCAGTATTTTGGCAACAGTGAGGGTTTCACAAATAACGCTAACAGATATCACTATTCGCATCAATACAATTCTCATCATCAGCCAACGTCCACTTATGCAACCGAGTCGTTCATCAATTACAGTCGGTTGTCCTCGTCTCACGAGTTGCTTATCTCTGGCAAACCACAGGAGACGTCCAGGTACACTCCGACTTATGATGCCAAAGGATGCGCGAGCCTCTCTGCTGGAAGCGCTCCTCACACGGCTATTCAACGGAGCACAAGCCAATCCGCGATTTTTGAAAGCTCATCGGCCAACTCCAAGATCGAGCACTACACTCGGTTCGGTTTTGTTGGCAGCTGTGCTTATTAATGTCAGTGAATTCGAAAAACGCAATCAACTGAAATTAGTCAATTGTGTCCTGTAGCATAATATCTGATTGTAAACTATTTTCAATACTGTCCAATCAATTTTTTGTATGACTGAGATAAACAAATTATGTAAATCCATATTCATATGATGAGACAAATGTTGTATTCTCTTTGATTGAAAAAATGTGATTTTAAATACTCATGTGATGAGTCAGTATTAATAGAATATCTCAAGTTCGAACGTTTAACTAAAACAAAAGATATTTTTTGAATTAAAATGGCTTTTTAATTGATAGCAAATTTGATTTCACTAGTCATGGATCTTATTCATTTTGTACTTTATACATGTAACAATATCTACGATCGCCAAATGTAAAATTGTTGAATTATTTTGACAAGAATGAAATAAATTGAATTCCCATTCGATCTCTTAAATCTATATTAAAAAAAAGTAGTTACAAATATACAAAATTATTACAAATTTAAATTATTGTTGGTCATAATTCTGTTGTTCGTCCATCTCAGCAGCCATGGCCTCAGTTGCGTTGCCTCCAGGCACTCCAGGTTCGTCTACTGGTACATCTCCAGCTTCTGTCATTTCTTCTCTAGCCATCATCTTCAATTTATAAATTTCTTCCTCCAAATGAACACACGCTTGTTCAATTTCATAGTTTTTGGATACAAAACCGACCCATTGTGATTCGAATTCACGTAACTTTTCACCTCCCTGAGTCTGCGTTGACTTTCTTTGCCAGTGCAATTCTTGCAGGCCTTTTCTTAACGCTTGGTATTGTTTTTGTGCATGTCCCATCAATTGCATTAGAACTTCTAGTTGTGATTTCCAAGCCTCGCACCCGTATTCCATCATCAGTTCTAAATTGCATATCCTGAAAAAATTACATTCATTCAATCAGAAACTAATTGAATTAAAAAAATGCAATCTTTTTACTACAATGAGAATGATGATAATGACATGACATGACAAGTGTTAAATTGAACGACAATTTATAAATATTTTGCTTATAGGTCAACGATAATATGATTCGCTTATTCAGCAGGAAAGCGAGGCATGTCGTTCTTACATTGTGTATCATTTATCTCCATTGACATTTTTTGCACTTGAATTAAAAACAACTTCGGTAGTTTATAAATAAAAGAAAGATTACTTTCGAGCAAGTTCTTTTTGACTCGTTGAATCTCGAACGGTGCATTGAGTGCGTATGTAATCATTTTTTCATAAGAGAAACTATTCAGAGTTACCTTTTTCAAATCTTTATAATATATTTCTTTATTCATCTGTTTTCCATTGTTATTTAAATTCACAAATTTCCCAAACATTATTATTATTATTATTATTATCAATTATAAATCGATGTCCTCAAAACGGTATGTAAATGTTTCTGAGATATTTTTCGCACAAGTTCCAAAAGGTTAAACTTAAAGCTCTTATAGATATATGACGATAATAATTCTCATGAAAAGAATAATCAATAAACGAATCATGACTTTGTAAAATGCAAGTGCGGGAAATTTATTTATTGATGCGTGTTGTTAAAGTAAGCTAATGAAAATCAGGCAAACATTAGCATGGTAAATTTTGACACAGTTATATTGTTTGTTCGTTTAAGCTCTATTATCAAGTTATATTGTTGATTCATCCGTTAGATTCAATAAGATGTTTTTTTTTAATTTATTATAATTGCAATAATTTTTTACCGAGTTGCTTGGTGCTCCAGTTGAGCCATGCTGTTTTCTACACTTTCATCCCAGGCAGCTAAGTCATTCATTTTTCCTGGTGGAGGTGGAGGCAACTCATAACGTTTCATGCTCAACACTTCCATGGGTAATCGATTTTGCATCCTTTCAAACTCATGTTTCATGACATTTGTTTCGAAAGCACTTATGTTGAGAGGAGCCAAATGCTCTAAATAATTCTTAGTTGGTCTGTACCGACGAGTTTCCTCTTCAACCATAGCAAGTGCCTAGAACAACAAAATTTTACATATTAAAATTGAGTTAACTAATTTTAAACAATATCACAAAATAAATTAAATCAATAAATGAAGTATTGTTAATTAGTATTATTAAAAACATGTCGTATTGTTACTAAAAATAACATTAGATTAAAAATACAAGTTAGGTTAAGTTTTTGTTTTGTTTACACTTACGGCTTCTCTGATACCGGGTTCATTGTAACCCTGGTCAATGTACGGTAGAGCGTCAACAATTACTTCACCCGCCATCTTGCTAAATCCTTTGTTTAATCAATTTTTTGATCAAGTTGCAAAACAACAACAATCTCGTGACAACTCTTTTCTAATACATACAACATAAACATTAGTTTTAAAGTTGGCCATACTTGGCGCATGCGCACAAGTTGTGCCTTGATTTTTTTCCGGAAACAAAACTGATTCTCATTGATCGCAGTAATTTAAAAGGTCAGGTCAAAATAAAGAACACCTATTTAATTGTTTTTGTTTTATTTATTTACAAATAAGGCGATGATATTATCGTGGTAAAAGTAATAAAAGTAAAAATATTCTGCTGGTTATCTAAAAAAAGTTAAATTTCGCGCGAACAGTTTGCAACACTGTTATTTTGATGGCGCAGTTCACTTCGAACGGTCGGTCGGTGCCCGCGCGCGCCGAAGGGTCGTTTCGGGCAAATTTGTGCATCGTTCGGTTTGTCACGTATTCCGATTTTCGTATATTTTGCATTTCAAGTGGAGTGTCAGTTGTATTCTAGTGTTTGCGAAACTCGGGGTGTTCGCGTCGCGATTTTACGGTTTTTCGAAATGCTTCGGCCGTCGTTCAAATACGGAGGAAAGTGTAAAAAAGGAAACGGAAATTCGCAGGAAGGTAAATATGTTCAAAACAAACATCTCAGAAATATAAACAAAATGGAATTTACGTTTATCATTTGGGATAATGACTGTGGAAACAAATTCGTTTTCAATGTTTGTTTGGATATGTTGTAACGTTTATTTTGTCTTGTTATTGTATGTTTTTGTTTTCGATCAGAAGTTATATCATTTCCGTTCGTGTAAATACAAACAGTACAAAACAGATAAAAATTCAATTGTTTATTCGTGTATTTGAAACGTCGAAAAACTTTGTTTTTAAGTGATATGAAATTTTTGTTTACAAAATCGCGTATAGGTCAAGGGGTCGTATAACAAACGTTTTCAAAAAACAAAATCAGACGCCTAATGAATTTTCCGAGAATCGTCTGACATATTTTGTGTAGTGGAAATAATTATTGTTTCATGACCTTCATGACCTTGACTGGTTGTTTTTTTTTGCAAATAAACCAGCTTTTCATATCACCTTAATTAAACATGGAGGACAAACGATTTCTCTGTGCGCCAAAATGAATATTGTTTTGGAGAGCCAAGGACAAAGAATTGAAATCAACAACAGCAAAAACATTCAAATTAAAATTAATAAAATGCTCGCCAAAAATGATTTGTAAGATATCATACATTATTTTAATAATTAAATCTACACTGTAACATAACGCTAAAATAAAAAGAAACAGAATGTGTTCGATTTTCATTATATTATTAAATTAAACATGGTTATTTCAAACAATACATTTTTGCATTCATAAAAAAATAAATAATATTACGTGTTATGGAACACATTAGAAGTTCTTGCGTTCTTTTTTTATAAATAAGTGTTATTATTTACCGCGGCGCGTAATAATAATATAAAATTATGGAAATTTTGATTGAACTTTATAACAAAAAAAAGTTAAAAGTAAATACAGGTTTATCTGTAGACAAACAAAGTCCACAACGTATACTTGATCAAATAATTCTGATATACAATTTATTCTTGAAGTATCAGTACCAAATAATTGTCAACACCAAACTTAATCTGTTTTCTCAATGTAATGTAAATTAAACGAAAAAGAAAAAAAAACTGATACGAAAATTGTTTAATCGTATTGAAAACAATTTTATAATCGTTTTAAAATTGAACAAAACACGTACAAAAGTTTTTGTTCAAATCTATTTGTTCGGTTTGAGTCGGAGAACGATGATTTACAGCAAGCGAGCTCATCGGTCTGTAAAAAAAAATAGTAGGGGAAAGATTGACAGTTAAGTGTTATCAGTGACGAACAAAAAAAAAAGGACGAAAATGGTGAGCTCTGGCGGTTTGTTTGAAGGCGCGTTATATTGCGGCGTAAGCACGCGCAGATCAGCACGCATCACGTGCACTTTGTTCCGCGAACTCAGATAACCTCAACGCCAATCCCTTACCTACCATGCCCCCCGGTAACTGGCGCGCTTATCGCTCGGTTATAATAGCAAAAGTCACGTAGGACGTTTTCTAGTGCACCAGCAGTCGTTTCGCGTCGCGCATTCCGCTCTCATAGTCAACATTAATCCTCAATCAAGTGTGTGTATTTTTGTCCCCGTGAACGTGTCGTCAAACAGAGGAATGCAAAAGGACTGTCGAGACTGTTTGGGTATCCGATACCGCATCAACAGCTTGGACCAAACGTGGAAGTGGCTGCATCAGACCATCGCCCTTCACGACTATCTCATCTCAATCACCAGCAGCCAATCCGACCTGCCCGTGCCCAGCTGGTTCCTCTAACTGTCCGTCCCTAGAGATCTAGTCACAACCGGACGGTTTAACCTACAAACTGTTATCTACGATTAAAACAAAAACTCCCCAAAGTCCTTAAGCATGTCTGTGATTGCACGTGTCGCGCAGCCCGTGAGGCTCCCGCTGATCCTTTGCAGGGCCTACTCGACCTCGGACAGTGTCAAAAACGTCGCCGAAGGTGCCATCAAGAAATCAGTGTTCATCTCCCAGTCGAGAGACATTTTTACTAACCTCGCGCTAGAAGACTGGTTTTATAGAAACTACGACTTTGCCAATCACCACATCCTGCTGCTCTGGAGAAACGACCCCTGCGTGGTCATTGGCAGACATCAAAACCCCTGGATCGAGGCCAATGTGTCTGCCCTCAATAATCACGGCATTAAATTAGCTAGACGCAATAGCGGCGGGGGTACGGTCTATCATGACAATGGCAATTTGAACCTTACCTTTTTTACGCCCAAACAAAGATATGACCGTGGTTATAATCTGAACATTATAACCCGGGCCTTGTTCAGGGAATGGGGTCTCAAATCCATCATAAACAAGAGGCAGGATCTCATTGTTCAAGGAGAGTTTAAGGTATGGAAACTTTCAACTCGGTTGAAAATGAATTGCCAATGTATTTTTGATTAAAATGAGTCATTGACGATTATTGTGTGATTGGATCATTTCATTGACGATTAAAATCTAATTTTAGGTATCAGGCACGGCGGCGAAATTGGGAAGACCCAACGCTTACCACCACTGCACTCTTCTCGTTGATGTTAATAAGCAGGCTTTGCACTTGGCGCTCGAAAAGAAAGAGGTAATTATGAATTATCGCAATCGAGTTATTACAATGTGCTTTGCATTATCGTCCGCGGACTTTGGCCGCAACAGATTTATCAGTCGATGCAGTTTAATTGCGCGTTCGCGTATTTTTTCTTCGTTTATTGGAAAATCGATTTTAGCGCGCAGTTCTAGTACTGTAACTGATAAGAGTATTAACAATGATTTCAGCTGGGCATTACCAACAGCAAAGCGAGCGAGTCAGTTCGGTCGCCTGTTAAAAATATCAAGGAGGTGCACGCTCAAATTGATTCTGACAGTTTGTTGAATGCTGTTGGATGGGAGTACCTGAGAACCAAGGCTCTGAGTCTTGAAGATGGCGGGCACAAGCTGATTCAGCAACAGAAAGGATTTCAAATGATTAATCCCGCTGAGGAATGGTTCCCTGGTAAATGTCATAATCTTTTGGTTTTATTCAAGTTAACTCGCAGCGGGGTGATTATTTTTAAACTGATATTTTTAAATCATCTTCTTAGGGATCAACAAACTGGCTGAAGAGTTTCGTAGCTGGGACTGGATTTATGGAAAGACTCCAGAGTTCACGGTGACTCGTATTCTACAGGTGCCTCTGACCGACGGAATAGAACATTATTCGAAGTTGACGATCAAGGTGGAAAAAGGGATTGTAACGGATGTGACGATGTCGTTGCCAGAGAACCTGACCAGCGAAGGTCTGCGCCGTGATGCTAGTGTCATCACGAGTCTGCGTGGGTCCAGGTTCAATCCAAAGATAGTCGACGACATCGTTGCGGCTAGTGGCTGCAAGGTGGTCCCTTTAAATTCGACTTGTAATGTCAACGCGAGTGAGGTCGCAGCCCAATGATCCTCATTGGATCACGAAAGTGATCCATGATTTTGTTCAATAGTTTTAATTTGTTAACTGAACTGAGATGATAATAAATTGTTATTTCCTGAATTTTATTGGGGATTGTTGATATTTCGTCTGCTGTGTGGTGGTGACTGTACAAGGATCAAAATTCAAAAGCGACATCGTTGTTATTAAACGTTATGTATTTGATATTTCATTAATTCAGTGTGAGATTTTAATATACAATGACTATTAGTGATGAAACTCACAAATTGTATTTATATTATACGTAGGGCTATATATATATTTGTGTATGAAAGTTGTTAATGGATGACCGATTGTTACAATGTGTATCACATTTTTAGCATGAGCTTGAATTTTATGTATTTTTGTACAAATAACAGTTTGAAAAATAAAAAGGTTTATACAGTTGAAAAAACGTTGCCTAGTGATTTGTGTGCGTGCACACACCTGCTAAGATTAATAAACGGTCGGGAGCATGATGTGTGAAAAAAAAATATTGTCATTCAATTGTCTTTTATGTATGACTGCGACTTTCATTGAATGAATATTGATTATGCCATACATTAAAAGACTAGAAAATATAATTTACAATGGTATCGAGGATCTCGGTATGCCGACTTTTGAAAACAATGATTTCAATTGTGCGCTTGTGACTTATGTCTGTGGACGGATCTCAATTTAATCGCATTTCATTTTTGCCGTCGCCACCGATCCCCTCGACTGTGCTATTTCTACTAGTACAACCAGCTTCACCAATGAAGTCATCTTTTGTGTTCCTACATCTTACTGTACCGCACTGTATATCACGTCATTTTCAGAATCATTAATTACAAATCACTCTGCACTTTTGTCCTCGAAATGATAATTATTTACAATAAAAAAGGATAAAAAGAAACTTGATCGATTTTCCGACGATGAACTTTACGTTTGAACAAACAACTTACAATGAGGCTTTTCCTGAAATTTTGATTAGCAAGTTAATTTATCACGATTCATTTTTCATAGCGGAATCGTGTTTGTTGGATCAACGAAGAATGAAAAAAATTGACCCCGCACGAGTAGACAACGAGAAAACAACTTTACAAGAAAGTTATTATAGCGGGGTACGTTTTTCCTCGGCAGAACCGCAAATTCATAGTGGGAGATAAATTTATCGCTGACCCAGATGGGGACTTTAAAATAATGAGTAGTTTTAATGATTAAATGAATGGGACGAAAGAGAAAACGTGAAACATGAAGAAAGCTCCTTCTGTTTATCGAGATTTGTTTTCTATTAATACAAAAAATGTGTTACCCCCCAAGATATTTACAACTTCATCAAGCTCAAGGAAATTAATTATTCATAATTATGAGATATAAAAAAGGGTATAATTTCTCAGAGCAAAATCGTGCTTCGATCACGTGGCTGAGTTGGCTCGAGGTGGGTTGGGATAGAGGTTCCTGTGGAGCATGACCTCGCGATAGGGGGGAGGCGGTGTGCCAGGACAGGCCGGTCTGTGGTCAGGATCCGCGGGGTGCAGCCCATTCACCTGACAAAAATTGTGCAATAAGCTGACCCGCTGAGAAACACCGTCGACCGCGCCGTCGCACAGGCAACGTCTGTTCATCGGATGGAAGCAGGATATCGTCGTGGAGAGGAGCAGATAAGTGACCACGATGGTGACCGCGCTGCCCAGCAGGAACCCTATGATGACCAACCAGTAGGGCGACATGTCCTTGAGCTTAGTGACTGTTATCTCCTTGGGCAGTTCTGTCGAGTTGGAAAAATTGCCTCCTTTCCAAAGGATCTCCAGGGCCGAGAGTTTCTGCTGTACCGAGTCCCAGCTGTTGTGCACTCGTTGTTCCCTGTCGTGAAGGGTTTCGTAGAGTTTGTCTGAGTTTATGGTATCTAGTGCATTTATCATCTTGTCAAACTTCTGAGATTCGCACAACGTTTGGAAGTCCACCTTGCGATTTACAAAATACTTTCTCAGCATTCGCATTGGAAGGTCACAGAACCACGGGTTACTAAAAATTGCAAACATATTAATTAATGAGAAATAATATTATCACTTGATGTAGATCAATTTTGTAAATGTTTGTGAAAATAAAAATAAAGAACTATCGAGAATTATAACAAAGTTTGTAAAGACATGACAGTTTCTTGAGACGAAGGAACAAAATTAATTACTCTTGAAGATAGATGGTGGTGAATTGAGACAAAGGCTTGAAAACCTGGCCATCTATCTCTCGCATCAAGTTACTGGAAATGTCCAAATTTTTGAGCTTCGGCAGGTCCTTGAAAGTTTTCGGGGGGATGTGGTTGATCATACAACCCTGTAATCCCAACTCCTGAAATTAGAATTACAAATAAAATTAAGACTCAAGTATTAATTTTCAAATTAGTATTTTTTATACTTGAATAATGAATAATCAATGTTATTTTGTTTCTTACTGTGAGTGAATTGGAGCGCAACTGTGGAACTTGGACATTGAACTTGTTGAAATTAAGTTTCAATATTTGTAGCTTAGGGGTTTCGAGAAAAGTATCAGGATCTATATATTCGAGATGGTTCCTTGACAAGTCCAGGAACGCGAGCTCTTGCAATCTGTAGAAAGCCTGTACAGCAATCTCGCTGATCTCGTTGAAGGACAGGTTGAGGTACCTCAGCTGGGTCAAGCCGGCTCTCTGAAAACAAAAACATTTGTCAGGAAACATTGCCTCATAATTGTATATAATTAGTTCAACATGAATTCAACCGAATCAATTTAGAATTCACCGAATCCTTTTTTAATCACCGAATGATTTTCCGAAAATGATTATTGACTTTTTTTCTGATTTCAGATATCTCGGAAAGGAAAATGAAGTTCCCACTTAATCCCAAACGGCAAACAAACTTTTTGTACACTGTAAGCTCGCGCATTCTCGGTAGGTATAAACAATTACTGTCATTTAGTGTTGTTCTGAAGCTTACATAATCGTGCTAATCAATGTCATTTGATTTCGATATGATTCTAGTTTCAGAGCTTACTTTGGAAGGACTTGACTGGAATTTAAAAATAAAAAAAAAAATAAAAAAAAAACGAAAAGAAAAGAGAACCATAAAAAGGCAAAACGGTTGAGATAAATCGGCAGCCGGTAACTCACCATAAGTTCTTGGTTCGCCAGCGAGGTGATGGAGTTGTTGAAGAGGTCGAACGCTTGGACATCGTCAGAGACTCCGAGGTAAATGGAATGCGTGTGGATGCTGGTACAGTTGGCGCGACGCAGTAGCAGCCACTTATCGCAGGTGCACTTGGTCGGGCACTCGCGAATCACATGGGCGCTAGTAAAAAGGAGCTGCAGCAGCAGCAAAGCAGCGCCAAACTTTTGGGGCATTGTGCAGGGGCGTTCAAGAGCCGGCTGCCGGGCACGGCATTGTCACGGGCCCTTCACACTTTTGCATACGGACGAATGCTTATCATTCATATACGCACACACTCGCAACGCCACTGGTCTTGTTGGTTCTGCGTCGCCAATCGAGACGTCACCGATCGCGTGTATTTTCGTGCACCGATGTTTTACTGCCCTCGTAAACACAATTTCAACAGGGTTCCCAGCCAGGCGTGCTCTCGACAAGCGGCCTTTTTGCCACCCAAACGCTACACAACACTAAACGACTGCTCAACTTGCCGATCACTGTCGTACGACGTACTGTACTGTACTTTCTATATCTGTGCACGATCGAGCTCCGTGCCATCGCCGGACGGAACGAGGAAACATGTCCCGCTCTTAAAACCGTTCGCCCGCCCGAAATAACGTTCAATAACAAATAATTTTTCCTATTATGCTAATTTTGTCTTGGGAAAAAAACGAAGTTGATTTTTGAATAATGATTGAAAAATTTAATTCTTTTTTTTTTAATATTAATTCTTTTGTGTTTGGTTACTTTATGTTTATTTAATGATCAGGTAGTAGACATTTCATGACAAATCATCCCAGCGGAAAATATTAATAATTTATTATCAGTCTTTTTCTACCGAGTGGAATGACAATAACAATCCGAGTCACTGTAATTTTATCATATCCAAAGTTACCATTTTTTACTGTGTAACGTTATTTTTTTTTTTTTCAACTTTACAAACTTGTGTTGGACGTTTTATTGTGCCCAATTTATTGCGCAACACCTTAATGAGATATAAAATATTATCTAAGGTCAACTTCCTTATTACCTGCAATTTATTCAGTAATATAAAATTTCATTCACACCGAACAGGCAACGCGTGCTTTTTTTTTCATTCAGACTCACAATTGTTTTTAACTTTCCATCAACCGGCAGATGGAATAATTAGCAATCAAAAAGTGTTACGTGTTTTGACGCTGAAATTTATTCTTAAAAATTGTCCGATCTCGATTGTTTTTCAAATCTTATCTGTAATATGGCATAACCAAAACCACTCGTATTTGCGAAAGCTTGATAAAATGTGCATTTGGAATGTTATTTGTCGTCATTGAAATTATTGAACGTTGAACGCGTATATTATACGCGTACATTTGCCATTATTTATTCGAATGATATGTCATGAATAGCAATTGTACACCGGGACAAGCTAATTATTGTTTCGGTAGGTTCAGTTGGATAGTCTGATTTTGTCTGTTTACATCTCTATTTAAATTAGTCGTCATTTTCATTGCACTCGACATGCCGAGCACACAAACAATGTGATAAATCTGATATTTAAAGCAACCTCTGATTGTTTCTATGCAGATGATGTGACAATTATTATCAACGTCGAGTTCACAATTGGAGCACGAATCCAGTTTCCCTCAAAATTTAACATGAGTCAAAACTGTTTCACAATATTTTAATGCAATCACTCTTTTTTTCATAATTTTCATACTGTCATCTTGAACGATAAAATTAGTTCAAGGTGTTTTTTGTTTTGTCATTTTAACGTCTGAGAAACGATTTCCTCATTTGCAGAACGAGTAATAAAGGAGAGGTGTTTTTTGTTTCAAGTTACAATAAATTCATCGATCATGTTTTATTCTTTTTTTATACACATATATAAAAAGTCATTACTCAGTATGGAATATATTTATAAAAATTATTCATCGCTGGATTTATTGCGTTGAAACAATGTAGAAACGAAGAAATACGAAAGATATAAAAAAAGTGCAAGAAAGTAAAAAGTGGAGAAAAAAAGATGATGAAAAACGACATATGCCTTTCGAGGTATGACGTTAATAAGAGAACAACCCATCTTTGTTGTATCTCATCAGAGATTCGAGACGTTTTATTGTTTTACTGTCCAAAAACTTCTCTTTCCGCAATAAATCTTCGGACGCTTATCACAATATTATTTTATTCCAGTTTGCAGCCAAAAGTGATTGTAATTTTGTCTTTTTTTTTGTTGTCTAACGTTATGCCAGTTTGGATAGTCAAGATTACGTAACGCAAAAATTGCTGTGATGTATAATGGCAGCATTCTTACGTTTCAAAATTATTCATAGCTACGAGCAAACGAAAAGTAACGGGGTAATGCTTCGAAACCGCTCATTATCCCGTGCGCGCGGGCATCAATTTTTTTACGGGTCACTTTTACGCACATAAATCTCAAGATTGAACCATTTGCGTGCCACTTGTTTGCAAATTAACATATAAATCAAATTAGTATGTTAATAAAACGTTGAGCTAAGAGGAGACAAATAAACATGTATAATTAGCGGCTGTAACATTAACGTAATGACCGTGATCGAAATCTTGATACAATTTAATAATTATGACGAGTCCATGAATATGAATTTGCGCGCACCATTAAAGTCCCATCAATTTGAATTGGTCCTTATTTTCGTTACAGGTTGCTACTTTGCCGGCTCCTCTGCACACCACGAGCTGATCCGAGTGGAACAGATGGCGCCAGCGGTTCTATGGGATGTGAAAAAGTACCGGGATATCTGAAGGAGGAGAGAGAAGCTGGAGGATTGGAGATCAAAGGCGAGTGCAATTCTGGCAACTCGGTTGGACGCGGATAATTATTCAGAATGGAATCAGTTTGTTTATGGCACGAAATGTATTGGAAATAGAGACAAATAATGGCCGGCGCGCTCGCAGCGATAAAAGCCGAGGCATTCCGAAAATAAAAATGCCGAGTGCTTTACGACTGTTAGTAGGCCACTTGTTACGTATCCTAACTGGGTCCGGCGCCCTTCCTGTTAACATTCAAATTGCATACGCTATAGCCTCGGCTCTACTATCTCGTCGAGCTGGCTCATAAGAAAACTTGCCAATGCTCAATTACTGTAATTCAGTTAACTTACGCGTACGCCGTTTCCGCGTTGCTATCCACGAATAAAACCCTAACAAAGACATTAAACATTCAGCGCCAATCGAACCCACAGTGAGGTTGATGTCTTTCAAACATGTCGTGCTAAAGTTTAACATTACATTATACAGTTTTATAACGTCGCGGTCACAGAAAACGCAACAATTTGTAACTAGTTTACAACTTTCTCAGACACAAAGTTGGTTGCGAAGAAAAAAGAGGAAAAAATAGAGGATACTATTATCATGACTCAATAATAGGAAACGGATGAACCAATAGCCAACCTAAATAATTTGTGTTTTTTGTTGCAGAATCTATGAGTCCTAAAAGGATAGTTCGAACAGACGCTGGAGAGTAATCGCACGGGACAGTTTCAATAAACAAAGAGCTAGGCGAGGTGGCGCGCATTGCTCTACGTGCAACTGCGAATCTCGTTAGTAGAGCCATCCAAGAGAAGCGTAAATCCACCACGAATAACGGTAACCCCGATTTTGCGTTACTTGGTGCATTCCACAAAAGAATCAATGTTTCGTCTATGGCAAAATAAAAAGAGCTTCTAATTAATCCAGTCCAATGTTTTGTCGTTACAGTGAGTCCTGTTGTTCAACTATATTTCACGAGTTCATAAGCTGCAATTGGATTATAACGTTCGAAATGATACTCACATGTGGTGCAGAGATCACGTATCGTTTTATGTGTTGTAATCTTTAATTTAATAAATAATGTCTCGAGCTAAGAAGTCGGAAAAGCAACACACAAGTGAGTATATATGGTTTTAATAAAAGCCACATTCGTGGAAGTCGAGTTTCATTATTGTCGATGCATAATGAACTCTTTGCAACAAGTTCGCTACACGTGTAGCGGAGAGTCGAACACAGATGTCTTTATGCATTTTTATTTGGGATGCAAGTTTTCAAGTATATAGCTGTGGCATGTTATTTTTGTTTCAGAATTTATTGGCGGTGGCATGTTCACGGAGCCGAGGGCTCGCAAGATACTTCGGTTGCCAACCTTTCGACCTGAAAGATGTCACAGCGGGCCCACAACAACCATCATCACGATGACAATTTTTCACGGACATCCATTGGCTCGAATGTAAACAACTGCGAATGACCATTAGCTTTTACGATCGAGTGAAAAACAAAGCATTTCCGTTCAAGGTTCTTGCGGTTTTGGTTTGAGATTGAGAGGCAAATGGGATGTGCAGTAATTAAACGGGTGCTCATCTGAAGGCTGGATAAAAAATGTGTCACGAGCGTGGTGGTATCGATGATAAACGAGGGAACGAGCCTCGAGGAGTTAGTTGGGGAGCATTGATATACAAAATAGTCGAATGTACCGGCACGAATTGCCGGTGTGTACAGTGGCGCAGCATGCATTGCGCAATGTCCACGGAAATAAATTTAGGATAGACTAGCTGGGAGAGTGTATGTATAGTACTACGTTCTATTCGGCCTTTGCGCGTTCGCTCCCCACGCTATGGCCGCTCGCTCGCCTGGCTGGTTGCACCCGCACCCTTGCCTGCCCTCACCTCGCCCCTTCCGGCTGATTATGTTCCACTCCCGGATTCGAATTTCTCCTCCCGCGGAGCGCGCTCCAGCCGTGACAAAGACACGGGGATCAAGTTGGCGTGTACGCTCATAATACCGTAATGCTCACATTATTCGATGCGGATAATACTGACCCCGCGCGACTTTTCAGTTCCACGCGTAATTAAACATGCCGCCACGCGTCGTTTAGTTTTTCCACCCTTGTCCCAAAATTTGTCTCTTAATTATTTCACCTAATACCATGCAGGACACCGTCGATTTTACTTAACTTCAAGTATACAAACAAATGAGATAAATTAATGTCAATAATGTCGGATTATGATTTTTAATATGTAGTTGTAATTTGTTTTTAATTCATAAACTGTAGTCTGGTGATACGGAAAAGTATTTATGAAATTAACATTTTCAGGTCAAATGGGAAAAAAGCTGAAACAATGAGGAGGCTGTTTGGTCAAACTCCGGATGAAAGAAAAGAATCAAAAAATAATGAAATGAACGTGAAATAAGGTTGATTTTCTATTAAATCGATAAATTGTAGTTTTCACTGCTATACAATTTTAAAACTACGTTTCTTTTTGGGTCGATTTGCCATGGACAGCCATTTCATGTTTCGAGAAGATTATTTCAGAATAAAAAAACAGTCGTATTCTACTTAACAAATGCGAGCTAATTTTGATGAAAAATAGTTTTAAAAAAGCAGAAAACAAAAATACCCAGCGAAAACTGAAGTTGACGACGAATAAAAAACATTTGAAAATAAATATTTTATAAAAATTACACATTTTATACAGAGTATTTTGTAAAAATTAAAAAATCTTTTATGCACAATGTTTCACACAAATTTCACTTAAAAAATTTCTTTATTAAAAAATTTATTGTAAAGTCTAGAAAATGTTGTGGTTACACTACTGCAACTTCCGTAGAGATAAAACTATAAAGTTGCAAACTTTATCCTCCGGACGAATTTCCTTTTGTCTTAGGACATCTCAAACGAAATGAACCTCTGTCATGAACAGTGTTCTTTAGTCTTCAAAGTTTCGGATGAAAAAATATCACATGTTGTACAACATCATCGAACAAAGAGAAGCGTAGTTTGAAATTTGATGAATTTCAAAAAAGCTATGAACAGTATCTCAAGCGGATGAATTAATCACTCTCTCATTTCAGGTACGGTCTCGAGGACCGAGGAAATATTGGATTGCGCTTGTAAAATCGTCAATGCATCAGTTGCTAAGCGTCGTATCTGCAGTAACGTTGCTATGCGCGGCTATCCCGATTGAAAATCAAGTCGGATTCAATGTCATCTGCACGCCCGAATTAAGCACTTGATTGAACGACAAAAAAAAAGTGGAAGACTGCGCATTTTGCTGGGCCGTTGTTGCTATAGGTACGTAACGAAAGCTCCGTTACGGAGTTGAGTTATTTAAAAAAGAGTACAAGGCGCATCGAGTGTGCACCGGTCGGTCGCAGAGCCGCGCTGCTGTAGCTGCACGTGTGTGTGAGGGCGGCGATCGCTCGCCCAGACCATCCACTCGCGTCTCTTTCGTCATCAGCGTTTTCAGCTGACGACAACCGTCCTCGTCGCTCAAATCAAGTGACAAATATTCGCGTGGGTACTCATGAGATAACGACATGTCGATTCAACCTGCATGCAGTTTTTCATTATAAGGTTTTCTTTTTTTTTGCAATTGCAAACAGGCCACTAGATTTGATTGATAAAAAGAATTACCCCTGCTCAAACAGATACTCGTGTCAATAAAACGCGCTTTGTTTTTACCCGAGTTTTTGTTATTCTTTTTGTTGTCATTATAGTATTCCCAAAGCACTGAGAGTAACTTGAAATAAGGAAGAAATAAGGTGGTGGCTCTTTTCGGGGTAAAATTGTTTGTTCTGAAAGTTTTAACTTCAAAGAACCAGTCAGACTTATTGAAACACTTGCAATAATTCTTCGTATTTCGAAATCCACAAGGATTGTATTTGATTAAGAAAATTATGTTGATTTATAAAGAACAGGAAAAGTTTGGTTGTAAGGAGATGAAACCAATGAACATTTTTTGTTTGTCTTTGGAATAGATCGTAGGTAACATTTCATGTGAAATATCAGTTACGAAACGTGTTGTTGTACATTGATCATTGAACGACGTTTATTTATAAACAAAGTATGAAAATATTGTCCGAAGCCATCGCCTAACTGTTATCATCTTTTTCGAAAACTCAGCACAGCGTGAAACGAATGATAGTCGCGCATTTCAAATCACGGCGCACCAACACATGCTCATTGTTCCCACGGTGCACACACAGGCTCTTTTGAAGAAGATTCCGCCGAGATGAGTGGAAACTACAATTACAATCAGGCGAGCGATTGCAGCATTAAAAGCCGACGTTTTAATTGAAAGCTATGATTTATGAGGACCTGTAATATCCCGGAGTGCACAAAATCTGTTTATCTTAATTTCAGTAGAAGAACATTTGATGAAAGCAGAACGCATAGATTGAATTTTTGAGCGATGCTGACACTCGCATGTGACATTTGAGGTAGCTTTTATACAGTCGATGCTGTGGGAGCGGAGGAGAAGTGCGAGTGGAACGTCTGATCGAGCTCGCAGGCGCAGGTTGCGAGCGCCACCAGTCACGCAGACGTTCCACTCGTCGCGTGTCGTCAGCGTGTACTCAGCTGATGGAAAATGGCTGCCACATTTTGACAGCTGCAAGGATAAACATACGAGACGGATAGGTGCACCGTCGACCAATTTCTGCACGATCGTATTGATCGCTCGAGAGGCGAGGGCGATAATGAGAATTTCGTACAGATGCGGAAAACGTCTTGCAGGGGCGAATTCTGACCGACTGGCTGGTCCGCCATGTTTTTTGGGAAACAACTCGCGAACGTCAATAGAAGGAAAGGGCGAAAAAAACCTGTAGCGAAGGAAAGAATTCGAAAAGCTGTTCGGGACCTGCGGGATCTGTTACAAACCAAAACTGAGAGAAAGTACGAGGCGAGGGGAAGGGGCTCTCGGAGAGGCAAGTCGTGATTTAAAGGACGGCGCACGAACTGGCTCTAGTCGGGGTTTTTAAACGACCATATGGCAGCGATTATTGCGCGGCTGAACTTGATGAGACGGTGATAAGCGAGGAGGAGTTTTAGGTGGACGTAGGAAACCGGAATAACATAGTGCAAAGTTTACGGGATCGCAGAATCTGCGGGGATCAAAGATCCGCCGGCCGGTGAGCGAGGCAGCGGGGGCGAGAGGAGCGGCGACGACGACGACAACAACAACAACAACAAGGCAACGCGTCTCGGAGCAGTGGGAGAGGCGGAGGCCAAAAGGAGGGAGAAGCACCGATGGAAGGGAGCAGAGTTGGAAGGTCTGGTTGAGCTCGGCTGGGGTTTCAGCTGGCAATTTTTTGCCGTTGCTTCTCGTCCTCCCGGCGCGCGCGGCCAATGAGAGTAAGTAGGTCAGGCTGTGCGGCCAATCGCTTGCTCCGGACCGAGTCACGTGGGTTTGTTGTTATCTATCAGCTGTTTTTCCCGGGCGGCCGGCCGGTGAAAGCTGAGAGCGCGTAGCTCTCTTAGTCTATCGTCAGTACCTCCCGGTCGGCGCTCAGCTGAGCGTCGTCACATGTTGTGGGCTGCGTGTTTTGTCAGTTGGACGTGAGAGCGTCCGAGCTGTGTGTCGTGGTGACGCAACCGAGATTTACATTTGCATCGCGGGGATGTATAACGAAAATTGTTAACAACAACAACGGTTAACAACAACTGATTGCAGATTGAGAGAGGGGATATAAAATCAAGTTGAAAGCAAACAGAGAATAATTTCGCGAGAGTGCGGAAACACTGGTGTGTGGTGTCAGTGCGAAACTGTCATGACTATTATGTCAGGCCGGAGTGTCTCGGGGGACGACGCGGCGCTGGTGGTGACAGATTGTTCGACGCAACGACTGGGCAACAGCGGTCTCCGGCCGCGCAAGCCGCCACGTGTTGTGTAAGAGCTGCGGCAGCGGTGCTCGTGTACTATTGTCAAACTTGACTTGTGTGACGGGGGGCCGTCTTTGGACCGGCCTACCTCTGGATTGTTGTGTTGTTGCCGGGGCAGTTGCTCGCCGACTGTGGTGCTTGGTTCCTCGGCTAAGGGCGCGCTCGCGGCTGAAAAGTGGAGAAGGAACGGGTTCCCGGCGAATCTCGCGTCGTCGCGTCCCGCAAGCGGCGCCGCGAGTTTTGCGCGCGACAGCAGTTTCGCGCGGAGGAGGACCCCGACGAGGACGAGATCGAGCAGCGCAGCAGCCGCGCGATCTCGCGCAAGGTCCGCACGATAATGTCGACCGGCAAGCGCCTCGCCAAGCGCAGCATCATCGGCACGAGGGTGTGCGCCCCGGGCGACGACGGCAAGTATTACTCCGGCGTCATCCACGCCGTCAAGACGCCCGCGTGCGCCTCGTCCGAGAACGGGCTCAGCATCACCCCCAAGACCAGATACTCGGTGCGATTCGACCAGGTGCCCGGCGGACGACCGCCCAGCCCCAGCACCGAGTTCCTTGATCGTGATCTCATCGGACCCGGATTCGGATCGGTCACCACTGCCAGACTGGTACCCGGACAAAAGGTTTACCTCACCTATAACGGACGCGAGGTCCACGCCGAGGTCACGCAACATCGCAAACACCTCGACGAGGTTGACGTCGTCATCGCACCTACTGGACAAGAGGTCAGATCGCCTTTTCCAATTTTTTTTGTTTTTTCGTTCTCAATTTGTTTTCATTTTTGTTTTTGGTTGTTTTTTTTTTTTGCGAGTACGTCTGAAACGGTCCATTGCAGTTGTTTTACATCTATAACGCTCTAATAGTATGACTGCAAATGACAGCTCAATTGAATGTAGCAAATCCTTTTTATGTAAGACAATTCGCGGGCTCAACAGATATCCCAACTTAGAAAGCACGCCACTGTCAATTTATTTGCTAGCTCGTTATTTCGAATAAGGATTTTCCTTCCTCCTGCTGGTGTATCAATTTGTTTTATTTTCACCGATCGGCTTTTTTTTCTTTGTCAATATTTGACAGCCAAACAAAGAATCTATTTCATGAATAAATACACCGAGCAGCAGAGCGTTGAGATTATCTCATCGTTTCATTAACAGATTAAAAAATCGGTTGTGTAACAACCTGCTGCTTGGTTGTTTTTTGTTGTTAAACAAAGACGGCCATTGTAAAAGGTGAATAAAATACGAGGAGGGGAGGTTTTACTCTGTTTTTGTTTTTTTGTAATTAAATTGTTATTGTTTGTGATTACAATTTTTGCAGTCAAAGATTTGTAACAATGACAGATCTTTGTTCTCGCGACAAAAACATAAAAAGCCGGCAGTAGGCGTGCGGTTGCAAAACATTATGACTTTTTATAACCAGCTGTTAATGAAGAGTGATGATTATAAATTTTGCCGACAAAACAGAGTTGTCAACTTTTTTGTTTGATTTTTTTTCTGCGCGTAGTCAAATTTTTATCGCTTATAATAAGTGGAGCGCGATAGAACAAAGGAACAAGTATCAAACGCGCATTATGCAATTGAACAACTTTCGCGCTGAGTTAATTAATAAAAAAAAATTATCTGCTCCTGGTGTATATGAAATTATACAACTAAATTTTTACGGTCCAAAGGCGGTTACGAAGAATAAAAAGTAAAAACCGTTCGTTTTCGGTTTCTGGAAATATAAATTCATAGTGCGCGGTGACTCAGCGTTTGAACAACAAAGACCGTTTCGTCAGACAACATTTCAAACAAATAATGCATCTTGAAATGCGATCATTCCTTGTTTTTTTTATTATTATTATTTCTTTCTTTTTTCCTCTTTTCTCAGCTCGTATCTGACTTTCGTATTTGTGTTTACCGGTGATAACGACAGTGATTTAAAACAGATTAAAACTTTTGAAAAGTGTTCGGAATTTTCTAATTTGTTCAAAGAAAAAAATAAGCGTTTGTCTTTATTTTTAAGCGCAGTTAAATTAATTCGGGCCAAAAATATGACGGATCCATAATAATTAATTTTGATTTTGATAGATTATAAAAAAAGGAAATTGGATTAGCTTTAATTTTTTTTCTCCCTCTAGACTTTTAGATTGCGACACGTGGCAGATTTTAAGATACGATAATTCAGCCGATTTGCGTTATGGATTATCGGAGGTTTTGCATAATCGCGACGATAAACGATACCCGCGGAATCCCTCTCGAGGCGTAAAAAAATCCCCGTTTGCACGAACCGGGAGGGAAGATGACGCTTTGCTTGTTGACTTTCACGTTCAAAAGAACTGACGTGTTATGAAACACAAACGCTTGTGTTGTTGTTACAATATGGTCGTTAAAATTTTTTTCTCCCTCCATATTTTGCTGACAAAACGAGGTGTTACACATTTTTCATCGTTTCGCAACTCGAACAGCCGGCCGATTGTTGCCTTCACTCCAGTTCGCATAGTTTGCACGAGGTGTCAGTGGGAAATCGAAAAATCATTAAATGAAAATTACCAAAATCATCAGGCAATAAAAAACAATCTTCAAAATCAGCAGTGCCGTTTTGAAATAAAACTTCATCTTGGATTTCCACCTTTGTCGTTTCGACTCGGAAATGTCATTGTTTTTTTCTATGAGGCAGATGAAAAAAAAAAAAAAAAAAAAAAACAATAACTTGAAGGAGACTCGGAGGAGTAAGCCTCGAAGAAAAGTTTACAAAAATGTAAACACATCTTGGAATTATGAAAGATGACCTTTGCAGCAGTAAGGGAGAAGAAGAAAAAGGTTGGGTAGAGCACGAAAAGGCCGAAGATTGCAAGTCAGGAGAAAAAGTGCGTCGCGGATTGGAGGAAGAACAATTCTGCGGAACGTGTCCAAAATTGTGCGGTCTAACGGTAGCAATTTGGACGCTGACATCTGAACCGCGGTGGTTTTTTACTTTTAGCTCCGTTTAACAAGATGGAGCAACAGATACAGAGTGTGAAACAACAATCTGGAATTCATAAGATGACTTCAACCTCATTGTTATATTATTCAAATGTTGCACTGAGAGAAATCAGCGAAGATGAAACAACGAAATATGAACAGTTGACACAGATGATCTACAAACGAAACCAGTTCCAACTGAAAATGCAGTTTTATCAGCAGAGAATTGAGTTAATTTTCATTGACTGGAACAATGCCGTTGTTACCCGGCAACAAGAGAGACGCGGGGCTACATTTGTTCTCAGTGTGTACTGATAAATTTGTCATGTTGCAATTGAAGGTGTAATTAGAATTTTATGACGCAATCGATTTAATCTCTGGGCCGTAATTGGACGATTGCGGGGAGTCGTCCCTCTCCCGTCCGAAATCGCAATTGAAAGCCGCAACTTGTCGATTCATAATCATTTTTGCAACTCTAGGCGCGGTTCACACACACGCACGCGCCGATCACAAAATGTAATTTTCGTGACCCTGTTTCAGAAGTGTTCATGTCCTATTTAATTCGCGCGCATGAGCGAGATCACCTCTCTCGGCGAGCGCTGCTAAAGGGGACGGACCGGCGAGCGGAAGAAAAATAGCAAAGCAAGGAACGAAGGAAACGGACAACGACCCAGAATCAGACCTTGGGTTATGTTTTCGAGTCGCGCCTGTGCATCTAACTGCGCACCGGAGCCACCGTGGGAGAAGGAGATGCCGCCGAAGACGAGAGCACAACGGAAAAGAGCGAGGCATACGCGTGGCCTCGGTCCCGCTACGTGGGCGCGGTTAGATTCGTCAAGATCAGCTGCACCGAGAAGCACACGTGCGCCACGCGTGAGACAAACCTCTAACCAGTCTCGGGAGATGGCTTAGATGCGCGCATTTATGTAATAACTCCGAGTTAAACGGTGCCGCTTCAGCGCACCGCGCCGCCGCTTCATCCTATCTAGGCTAATTTTGGTCCATTCCTGCAACTTAACGGTACAACCTCCGAGCATCGAATCTTCTTCAAAAATTTTTGTTCTGCTCTGAGATTCTCTTTATTCAGTGAATTTTCCATTTTTTGTTCTTCCGCGCTGGTAAAAGGAGGAACATTAGTTCATCTGACGGTTCATTTTGCCTTGTCGAGATACAAATTGCTCGCAACGTGCATTAAGAGGAGACACAATTTATGAGTTTTGTAAAGCAGGACAAATTATGTCACTGTCATTGGATTAGACAAACAAATGGCAATTACGTCAAGAACAACCAAATGTATCACTTTCTGATTTGCGCGCGTGGAACGAGAAACCCCGCGGAGGTTTCGAATGGGAACGAGCGAATCAGAGCGGCAGAGAGTATATTACCAATGCACGGGACACACTGCCGGGCACGGATGACTCACGAAAATTAGCGGAGCCGCGCGCGACACAAAAAAATCTTTTCCGCTTGCGACCAAAGATCTAATGCCATTTTCATACCTTCTCGATGGGCGGCTCTCTTAATTAGTTTTCTGGTCCCGTTATACCGAGTCGACCTTTCGATACTGCTTTCCATTACGATTCAAATTATCGCGGCGTATGGGTTCACCTGCAGCTCTACGATTATTCGCTCCGGGCTGCTGATTTGCATGCAAAAAATATTACGTGTCGATTTATTCTTTCCAGCCATTCTACCCTCTGGTGTTTCTAAACGGTGGCCTATTATGTCTTTGGATAAGCCCAAGTTTGTCCGCTCCTTAGGGACTGCTGAAAAAAAAGAAAAAAAAAAACTTAGAAACTTTCAAATGTCGACATTTATTTGGAATATTAAAGCTGGCTCTTTGTTCTTTCATTACTTGTACTATTTTTTGAAACCAATTTTTTGTTCGAGATGAAAAAAAAATTAGATCAATTGCGAGCAATCGTTTCTCTTTTCGGTATGAGAACTTTCTGATGAAAATTGAAATGATAATAAAAACAAGTCGGATGAGATTGATAAGAGAGCATAAAAAAGGTGAGAGAAGATAATTGTCGGCAATTTGAGCCGGTGGGATTTCGATAAAGTCGAACGCGAGAGAGCAGCGGATCAAAACAAAACGTCGGAGAGGATGCTCCTTCTCTTCGTTTAGCCTAGTTTTCATCGATCGTAATGATCCGCGATTGTTTGACCTCGCGCTGATAAATATCGGACACCTGTAACGTTTCCGCGCGCTAATGTCTAATGTCTTCCACGTAAAGTGGTAATGAAGAAAAGAAAATCGCGGCTCAAAAGCGGTAAACGAAACTGCTCGTTATGTAGCAATAACGGGACTTTAATTAAGGCGCACGCTGCGTCGTGTGGCGCCCAGGAAATTTATCGCGTCGTCGACGCTCCTGCCCCCTATTCTCAGCTCTCTTATTTTATCTCCATCTTTGTCGCACTTTTTCTCCACGTCCATCAAAACATTTCGCCTTGGCTCGTCTCAAAATCATAGTCTTTCGGCCCCGTTGATAACACAAATCGTCGATCTCACGGCGCGTTTTGCCATAAGTGGAATTATGCGTGTTATACATGTGTTGACTCCAAGCCATTCTTCAGCCGCCGCTAAATAGGTTACTCAAGCTGAATCGCTAATTCGTCGCATTGCGACTTGTGCCCATATCAAAATAAATTGATAAATAATTCAAATAATCTTTAATGACAGTTTTGGTATGAAAAAAATGTGTCTCACATCAGAGTCATAATTCTTTTGCAAGTATTTGCCCCTTCTTTGGTCTTTGATCTTTTCGATCATGTCGAGCGTTCGCGTTTGTAGGTCAGGTTCAATTCGTAAGAAGATAAAATTGATTGAAATAATATTCGACTATTAATTTAATCGTGAAATGAAAATGATTATTAATTAAATGATTGATATTAAAAAATTTCGCCAACAAACAGCGTCTGACTGGCGGAAAAAGAATGTCGAATCTGGAACTTGGTAAATTATGTCACGTTACTTTCACATAAAAAGTGTGTTATAAGAAGAGTTTTAATTTGATCGCGAGATCTTGATAGTTTAAGAAGGCCGGCCTTCGCATAAAGAAAACATGGCAGTGTTTTTTTTCTCCATTGTAACTGAGCGATTGGATTCATTTGATATTCGTAACCGTGCCCGTGGAGAGGGAAGGGGGAAGCAAACAAACTGACGAGAGTTTCGCTCAAAAGAGAGACAATGAAAAGTCGTCTGCGAGCGCGAAATTATTTGTCATTCCGTACATCTGCTTGGCAAACTGGGTCAGATCGACGTAGGTCAGTCGCGATGCAAAAGTGAGAGTGTACGCGCGCAAGAGGCTGACGCTAACTGGAGCAGCGTAGAGATACCGGCCGGGGCGACAAAAATCGCGCCTTTCGGCAACTTTTTTGCCCGTTATCGTGTGCGTCCCGAACGCACATTAATCTTTGTATACCACGCGGTACTCAGCCGTCGCCCCAGAGAATTAGAAAAAGAGAGAGGACGCAAAGAAAAAAAGAACGAGATTAACGATGACGCTTGCTATATCGCGCGCGTATCTGTATCAAATTTGCATGAAATTTGCATTACATTTGTATTAACACGCGATAAATTGTTATATAATATTTGCGCTAAATAATTTGCGCCGATATACCGTTCGTAATTCCATCCGTACAAATTATGTAATGTTTGTTATAATATTTGAACAAGGCTTGCATGTTTTGTGAAGATGTACAAGCCTGGAAAGAAGGAAGAGGAGGAGGGGGAGGGGGGGGGGAAGAGAGCAATTGGTAGCTAGCAATAAACGTGTTTGTATAACGGTCTCAGAGTGGAGCGAGCCTCCCGGTAATTGCCGCGCTTTCCACGAGAGCGAAAAATTCATTGTGATTCATATATGATTTTTCGCTCACGCAGTGCACAGGGCAGTTGCGCGACAAAGCGAACGTGACCGGAGTCCCCATGTGTGCGCTCGGCACAGCCACGAACTTTAGCATCTCGTGCCTGTAAATGGAAAACGCCGAGTCGTGCGCATCGCGATTCGCCGCCTCGCCGAACACGACATTCCTCTTAATTACTCGATCCCCCATTACGTTCGCGCGTTTTTTCGCCGATTCTCCGCGAGTTGTTCTCTTTTTGTCCTCGCTCCCCTGGCGAGGATACTTTTTCGTTTATTTTTCTTCTCAATCGTTTCGCAGGAATTTCATTGTTCGAATAGCGAAAACCGTTGCCAACAATTTAATGCCACATTTCTCTCTCCCTCCTTTATCTTTCCCTCTTTTTCGCTCTTTTCGCAGTTTTACGCA
This sequence comes from Trissolcus basalis, assembly GCA_025266255.1. Taxonomy (NCBI): domain Eukaryota; kingdom Metazoa; phylum Arthropoda; class Insecta; order Hymenoptera; family Scelionidae; genus Trissolcus; species Trissolcus basalis. Next base: position 79,748 of record JAAMPD010000144.1, read on the forward strand.
ACTCGCAGGTTTATCAAGCCGCAATTCATACAACGAAATTCGTTTGCCTTTTTGCTCTCTGATTATACACGAATCTGAGTAACGTCGACGTGTTACCCACTTGTTACGAATTATCGCCGACATCGCGCGCTAGGATCGGTTTTGTTTCGCTCGGCCCCGCAACAGGAAGCGGATCTGCGCTCCATCTACACTAGATTTAAAAATGAGCGCTGATTTCGCTCTAATGGCAGAGATCGAACAGTCATTGGTCCGATGAAATTGCGCGTTTGGGTCACACCGAAGGGACTGTATTTATATTGGAGCCAACAAACACAATGTCACAGGGCCTGGTTTCTCTCAACATTTATTTCGCCGAGGAAAATATCAAACAGAATTGATGACACAAAATGTAACCCCGAAGAAACAAATGTCTGATGATGGTTATAGATACTAAAAACGTTAGAAACATTTTTTTTTCTACAAATCTGTCGTCGATAAAATCTGCCCACGACTCTCAAGTGCATGTCGCTTGATTCGTATTGATAAATCACAATTTGTGATACACCAAGAGAGGGAAAATAGTTTTGGAATGCTTGCTGGGATTATTTGTGGTAACAATGATCAGCTTGAAAATTGACTGCGAGACAATGAACACAAATCATTAATCATGTCGGGTCGCAGAAGTTTATCGCATTGGCATTCTAGTTTTTCTGTGCGCCATAAATATGGACATGCGAGGGACCCCAGTCGCGCGGACCGATACTATTGAGAGGAAAATAAAATTGATTATGAGGAGAGACAAAAAATTGATTTTCATAACAAGCGTCTAATTCGAAAGACGGGGTTATTAATACATCAAGCGGGAGCGCAGCGGCTTGTATAATGCGGTATTACTCTGACCGGTGATCTTTCATGATCACGTGGTCGTTTTCAAATGTCATGAACAAATCGCCATGAGCGTTGGCTAACCTCGTTCGCGTGTTGAAATATGAATTTGAACAGCGCTCTTTTCTCCGTTTTCTAATGTCATTGCCAATAATTGAGTAAACAATGCGCGCTCGCGGACACGAGCTGCGCGCGCTCTCCGGTTCTCTCATTATCGCCGTAACCCATTTTTGCAGGATAGCGCAACTGCCAAATGACGTAATGACGGCTCTCTCGCACCAATCACGCCGTTTTTTCACTTAGCGTGGGAAACTGCGTAATTTATCGCCCGTGATGAAACCCCCACATGTTTTTATCTGCTCGTCGTATTATTAATTACAATAAATGTTTATTACACGCGAGAGTCTATCAGATTTCATTATTTTATCTGCCAGTTGAACAGGTAAAAAGTCAAGTCTCACACGAAGATTGCCCGTGGTTGTATAAAGAGGTGTGTTTTGTTTGGAGGGAAAGAAAAATTGATTGGCATCGCAGGAAGCAATGTGAGCCGAAGTTTAGCATGCATCGGGCACGATTTGATTGGAGACGCGCGAGAAAGCGGTACTCGGCAGACACGCGTGGAATGCAACAATCGCGCTAACGCTGTCGTAATTAATATTACGACTTACCTTGAATATTCAAGCAAGGAGACGTGATCTTATGCGTGCGTTATTGTTTGAAACAAGTTTCCAAAAGCATCGCGCGTCCGTGCTCACAAAGGGTATAATTATCGTTTAGAGCGATCTTACCCGAGCTGTCTCCTTGGACCGATTTTGTTAACAATTAAATAAGTCATAAAAGTGGCGATAAAAAATTGTAACGCAGCGAGAGGTACCGGCCTGGGCGATGAGGAAGAGTTTTGTCCTGCGGTGATGTTGCTTTAATTGCGAACAAAAGAGAGGTGGCTCGGAGGAGCAGCGAGCCCGGGCAATAAAAATGCAAAGCGACGGACATTTGCGTGCAATTGAGTTGTGCGAGTGAAAAGCGTCGGTGAGTTAATGCGATAATGATTTTGACATTTATACGGCCGGTGTGTTTAGTGATTCCGTGCGACGCAAGCGGAAGCGCACCGGTGCCCGAGAACGGAAGTGTGTTTACCGTTCGAGGCACTACGGAGAACCGTAATGGAACGGGGCAACGCTTTAAGTATTTTGTCAGTGCGCGAGGATGTGCATTCACTTCTCACACAGAGAGGAGCTCGTTGGTGCCCCCCTCGTTGCGATGCGTGACGAATCGAATCCACGATTGTCATTTTCGCTCCGACACAGATTTGCACTTTTGCCTGCCGGTCTATTTTCCATTCGAGATATGACGTCCATTGGTCGAGCCCCTGGCGTTAATGAGGTTGAGATAGGCCAGGCGAAAGGAAGAGCCTCAATAAAGGAGAGGTTGCGGTAATAACGCGCCAGGTTACAAGCCACGATGGATGGTTACACACGTTGCAACGAGTTTTCGCACTTTCGCCCGACATGCGCCGTGCGCGTTGCACGATGCTCTCTCTCTCCTCCCACGCATCGTTATTGCTCGCAATCGAGTCACACTGACGTAACGATGCAGCAGCAGAGCAACAACGGAGAGTACGCGCCGTAAATTACAATCGATAAGGCGACCTTGCGGCCTGGCCGAGGTAACTCGCCTCTTTTGTTACTCCTACTCTCTGGGCTCTTTGCTACCGGCTGCTGCATCATAAGTGGCTCGGCGCCAACCTTTCTCCGCGCCAGTTTTCCACGTCAAACTCGTCGCCCAATAACTCCCACACTTTTGTCTCCAATTGCTGCTAATTATGCACCTTTTTTCGCTCTCTCTCTGTCTGTCATCCTCTGCTGCTGTTCAATTACTAGGCTTTGCACCTGCAGATGCCAGTTCCGTTTCCGGAGCGCTGATTTTTGAACCCCTCGCCTCTGACCTTGGTTAACATGTGTCTCATTAGCGCGCGCGGTTGACTAATTACTGGAACCAAAAGTCAGCGATCAGTTTGAGGAACAAAAAATGTATCATGGAATCTGTTAGGGACTAAATGAGTTTCGTGACGTCGATAACGTCATTGTTGGACGAAGAAAGAAAAAAATTACAGCGTTTTCCGCGCGCGCGGCGGTGCCCCGTTGTTCGCAGCTGGCATTAGGAAAAGTGGCGCGTATCCTAGGAGAAAAGCGAGGTCGAGCCTTTCTCATAAAGTAGGCCAAAGTGTACACGTGTAACGCGCGTTTAACCGTGGATACCGCAAAGCTGTGTTACCGCTAACAATGCCACCCATCAAATGTAGATTAACCGACAACTTCGGCCACTTTTCTGATACGATCCGCCCGAATGAAAATAGTTCCGAGGGATATCATAAACTTCCATTTTGACTCGATTTTATCACACGGTGCATTTTCGAGAACAAACTCGAAGATTTTAGATGCATGGCGTTTTCTTGTTATTTATCGATTCTTCAAGTGGAACCGAAATGATTGTTCTTTTTTCCCCGGGTATAACCAAATGAGTAAACAGCGCTGTCAGCGTTTCATGCTTCTCAGTTACAGTTCGCTTGAACCCAACGAAATATGAATTCCTGTTGTTCTCGTCGGTCAATTTTGAGTTTAACCGGTACACGCTTCCGCAGCCGACACCAACCCAATTGTTACACATGTCCTTGATTATAATCCGAG